>JAOXJP010232043.1:0-10536 GCA_025762735.1 Platanus orientalis | reverse complement strand
GGGGGGGTTTACATCAATTAAATTTTATCTAGTTATACTAGATGTTTTTATCAAGGATTCCTAAACACGAAATAAGATGAAAATTCATAAATATATTTTACTTAGCTGTCCAAATGTTTTGCCTCTTCTGGTATTCTTTTTTTTTTTTTTTTTTTGGTGATCTCAGCCTCCTGTGGTATTCAAGCCAACTCCCTAAACGATCCTTTAATGTTTCAAACTCAATTAAATCTGGCGGCCATCAAGATTGAATGTTTCAATATATTTACAGATTTAAAAATACTTTAACAATGGAGAAAGGGCATCGAATTAATAGGGTTCAAATTCATTAGCTATAGGATCCATTTCCAATTAGGCTTGCCCTAATTTGATTGGTGTTTGAATCCTATTATCAAATAAGTTCCTTTTAGGTTTTTAAATTTTGTTAAAAAAAAAAAAAAAAAAAAAAAAAAAGGATTTTCACAAATCATAAAATTGTCAGTCAACATCTTCTAATTGAGACCTTAAAAAGAAGAAAATTACAACTAAAGGGCTTCATTCCTATAGTAGATCACAAATCAGCTCATCCAAAACAATATTTTCATATAAACAACAATGAATGATTGTTTAATTTTCCTCGGTTATGTTTATATTTTAATTAAACTTCCTAAAATAAGTTAAAAGATCTTTTGTATAATGAAATATACTTACATAATATATCAAACAAAAAAAATATTGATAAAACTATTTTTTCTAAATTGCTACCGGCTGAATTTATTGATTCCAATTGATATGAGGTACCCTTTTAGATATAATTTATCCTCATAGAATTTGTCTTGAATTCCCCCTGTTGAACACTCATACTATCCTCATGTCATGTGTACAACCCAACATACCAAACATAGCTCCTGATTGGGTATAATCTTCGGGTAACATACAGCAATGTAACATGAACAACATATGAGACCATGTAGTCCTCTCAAATCTATGGACAATTGGTGTCTTGTTTATGGATTTCCATATGTATTGGTGGTGGTAACTCCACAGGTCGTTCAATAGTTGATTCTATATAGTGTGTAATTATATGCCCACATGTAATTCTATATGTGCCAATCATGTACCAGAGATTCCTAAACTTAAAGCTAATTTAAACAGTTTCAAATATATTGGAACTGAATAATCAAATTTCTTGCATATATTTTCATAAAAACTAGATTTTCTATTAAATTCTCCGAGGACTTCATGTATATGTGTGACTTGTTGAACTACTCAACATATAGTACACACGGAAAGAAAAACATATATTTCATCAATGACATGGGGCTATACATTAAAATAAGCAACAATAAAAATTGGATTGATTTGTCGGGACATACAATATTTTAACATCTTGGATGCTAATAAGAATGTTTTGAACTACACCTACATTACAACATGTATTATACCCAATGTAGGTACCATATGAAGAAAACATGTGTAGATATAATCACTGCTCAATAGCATATCTGTGAGCCAAATCAAATTGAAACTAACTTAATCTCTTCAAAAATTTGTTTATAAAATAAAAAATCACTACAACCCATCGGATGTCTCTTTTGAATACTTTAAAGAGAGAATTGCTATCAACTGTTAAGTTGTTCTAATTTTATGTGTTAATAATATCGGCTGATATAAAACTAAAATAATTGGATATTTATTTCAATACACATGCCTTTTTCTGTTTGTTTGTTCCTTCAATTTTTCTTTCTTATGGCCCATTTCATATGAAATTGAAAAACAAAACTAAGAAAAATAAAATATGTGGACTGTGGCATTATGGTAAATGTGTAATAGATAAATTGTGTCATGCTCAGGCAGCTGGGTTTCTTATGAAATACATTAGAGAGAGAGAGAGAGAGAGAGAGAGAGTAACACGTGAGATGAGGGATTTTGCACGTGTGGAGGGGTCTGGTGATATATATATATATATATATATTTTGGTGTTTTGGTAATAAGGGTCTGGTGATTGAGGTAATGTGAAACGTGAAAGGAAACTGTTGTTTTGCCCCCACAAAACAAATCCATCGATAGACATATCACTGACTGTCTTATGATTTGAGGACCTTCGATTTGACGTTTGACTAGTCATTCCCCCATCTTTTCCTCTTACTGGTCGCTCAACCGCATGTCTCTTTCTACTCTTACCTATCTCCATGCCTATCGTATTTGTACTGTATTTTAATAATATATTTTTTTTCCAATTTATATTCAACCACCACCGAGGCAACAAGAGCGAGAAGAGATGAAGGGATATTTTTGTCATTTAAAACAAAAAGTAAAGGGAATAAAACTTATGGTTGTTAGGGTTGGGTTATTAGTAAACCGGATCCTCTCCTGCTAAGGTCCTGTCTAACAGGTGGCAGAGGGAAAAAGTGAATTACAATTTTTGAAAAATGAAATTCACTTTTATCCACCAATCATCTCCTGCCACCTATTAGACAGGACCTTGGCAAGTCATAGGCTGGCAGGAGCAGATCCTTTGCGGGTTATTAGCATTCCAAGGTCAGAAATCTAGAGAATACTCTATAGCGACCAACAAACAAATTTTCTCTCTTTTCTATATATATATATATATCTATTTTTTTTTTTTTTGTATTTTCGTGTGGGTGTGTGTGTGTTTGGGGGCTGGGGTGGGGGTGTTTATAACATAAGATCCGTGCCCCGGAATGTTGACATAAGCCCAGACCTTGCTTATATTAACATCCAAGTTAAGGATGTGTTTGGTTACAACATTAATTTGGTTTCAATTAATTCTAAACAGTGATAAGCCAAACTTAAATTTATCAAAGAAAACTGTTATTGGCCTGCAGCACCTCCTAGCATGGGTGATGCGGTATATCTCCCCTTTCGGAGAGAGATGTTGGGGTAGAATCCCCCAGTTAGCGATTAAAAAAAATGTGAGTGAACATTTGAAGATCAATGGAATCCCTTCGCCACACGTGTGAAGATACTTCCCTACTGTGCGGCATGATTATAAGGGAGAGCAATGCTGATCTTTATTTAGCAATTATTTGAGCAACCCCAACTTTAGATAAATAGAGGACATCCTCCTAGTGAAAAGCCAAACGTAACCGCAGTTTCATCCTTTTTTTTTTTTTTAATGTCTTTCATCTATTCAATCAGAATAAAAGCTGAGTAAGAAATATTTCGAGCACGTACATTCTTACATTTTGAAAATTGTTTTTAAGCATGATTGATGAATGCTACGAAAACATGCATTTGTCTCGCAGGTACGTCCAAACCATACACATCCTTTAGTTTTTTGGGTGTCCTGTTTATTATAAATCGAGGTGCTCAAATTATATATCCATTAGCATTTGATATATATATAATCCTCTCTTTTAGGTTGGTATGATAATACAGGACTGGTATATATGTTGGGTATTTATAAGCAATTTTAAAGTGGCTGTTAGATTGGGTCTGAAAACCCATGAGTCATTTCCTAAAGGAGAAATGATGTCACCTGGTCTTTTTGTCTGGTGAAACCACCTTTTTTTTTTTTTTTCCCCCCTTCTCTGATTTATTTCTATTCTACTAGCTTTTTTTTTATGCTCACATTTGATAGATCAGAACCAAATGGTTACTTGCTTTAATTATCAACTTTATTTTTCTGATTACATCATACTTTAGTCACTCCTTTGATTCCAATCTGAGGTTAAGAAGGGGCCCCACATGGGGGCCTTCATTTAATCAAATTTCAAGTCTCAAGTATTTTGCCCATTTTATCAAAAAAGAAAGAAAGAAAAAAAAAAAAAAAAAACTTATCTTGCCCCTTAGTAATTAATGTGTTGTGGGAAACCTTAGATTTAGAGTTCATGTGCTAATAAAATAGAAGAAAGAAAAAAATAGCATAAACAGCAATCACGAAGCACACAAACAATTTATGTGGTTTGACTCAAAGCCTACATTCACAGGTAAAAATGGTGAAAAGAATTTCATTATACATAAAAAACAAGTTATAGTGTAATGGCTCTATTCCCAAAAAACCCTTATATAACCAACAAAAAACCTTAATCACCGTGTGGGTCGGGTTAGACCCTAAAATGAGTCAAAATTTTTGGGAAGGTTCACAAGGCTCACCATTCACCTATTAATTGATTCATTCAAGATGTCATATTGTAGGGCCAAATAGAAGTGAAGAAGATTGATAGAGTAGATAATGCAACAAACATAATGACTAAGTCAACTCTTGCACTCAAGGGTGTTTGCAGTGAAAAAATAAAACAAGAACAATAGATGAAGAAGAAGATGGCCACACCAATTCTATCATGGTATATATATATATACATATTACAATAAAGTCCAACTAATTTGCCTCAATAGAACTCATTCAATAGAGTCGAAAGGAATAAAATCCTATAAGAAAGATAATATGCATGCACTTGCCAATTCCTAGAATATTGACTAAGTATTCATTTTCAAGAGTCCAAAGATTATTGGACTCTTATGTGATATGTAATGCAAGACTCTTTCCTTCTCAACGTGATTCTCTACTTTAAGTGTATCTTTATCACCAGCTAAAGCTCCATCTTTATCATGCAATAGTTGAGAGTTGCCTTTTGAGGTTTTGGAGAAGATGGGAGAAGAGTTTCTATATTGTGAGGCTTGGAAGAATTCAAGTCAATGTAATATTTTTTGTGAAGGTGTCCTAAATTCAACCTGGTTGTGTGTTCAGGAGAGCAACCTGAATAAAAATTCTTGACACACATTTTGATATGTTTTGGAGTCCAATCCAACCCATACAGTGATTAGGGTTTTCGTGAGTTATAGAGGGGCTTCTTGGTAACAAAGCCGCCACATTGTAACTTGCTCTTCATTCATAATGCAATTCTTCTCGCTAATTTTTCTGTGGACATAGGCTTTGAGCTGAATCACATAAGTCATTTGTGTGCTTTGTGGTTATCTATTTATGCTAGTTTTTATTTACTATACTTTTTTAGCATACAAACTCCAAATCTAGGGTTTATGCACAACATGCCTTATGGTGAGTATGAGAGAGAGAGAGAGAGAGAGAGAGAGAGAGAGAGAGGAAGGAGTAGTGATCCTCAAACTCTAAAGTGACATAAGTGGTATTGTTAGTTCTAAATCAAAGGTTCGGTAGCAAAGGAATTAGTCCATTTAAGTTAGTACATTGCAAGAAGTTCCTGTGACATGGTTAGTCATATTGCAAGCTCATGTTGGATGCTTTGGATGGAAAGAAATGAAATCATCTTCAATAATGCAAGTCACAATGATTATAAGGTCTTATCCCTTGTTTATAGTTTTATGTAGGAGCTTTTCAATTTAGAGACACTACCAGAAAGCATCCATGCCAACCCTTCTTCAATTAGTTATTGATCTACTCCTCCACCGGATTTTTTGAAGCTTAATTTTAATGGATCATTCTCTTCAAATGGGTATCATCCAGATTTATAATTCACAATGAGCATGGTCTCCTTGTGTTAGCCTCCTCCTCTAATATTCAGTCCTCCTTGGCAATAATAGATGAAGCAAGAGCAGCTAGTTTTGTCTCATCTTAACCCTTGTAACTAGAGTAAGGAATTTAATTGTAGAAGGTGATGCTCTATCTATCATCCAATGCCCCAAGCAACACCCTAACCAATGGCATTGGCATTTAAAGGATCCTTTGAAAGACTGTCTATTATATATTATTGCTATTGTTAATTGCAGCCAAATGTTTTGATTCTGCTATCTTATATAATTATGAATTCTCTCCACTCATGGTTAGGTAAGAACATTTAGAAGACCTTTCCACAAAATCCCCATTCCCCCCCTATAAACATTGTTTATAACCAAAAGTTGGTTGGTTGGAATAGTGAGTTTCAATTGGAAGTCGAGCCTTGAACGTATCTTTAACCTAATAGAATTCATAGGTTTAAGGCTTTTCCTTAAGCTTTAAACCAAAAGGAGAACCTACACAGACTCATTGAAGTAGAGGGCATTGAATGGATGGACACATCTCTATGCCATATGGTGGCACCATGAGAGGGGCTTGACCCCATGATCGTTCACTAGAGAGGCAATGTCACAACCACCATTGTATTTCCCCTTAAGTTTATGTACCTCAGGTTTTGCTATTAATCACTTACTTTTGAAGGATCCTCATGGAAAAGAGGAACATAGAGTATCTCTTTATGTTATCTAATGGAAAGTAATGCCCAACTATTAACAAAAATATGATCATAAGAACCTTTATTCTTATAAATATAGTTCCAGTATTATTCCAAAGAATACACTAACAATAGATATCTATTACTCACAATATGTGAGACCTGAAACAATTCTCCACTGGGATAGGATAATAAAACTAGAAAAGCAAATAATTAACATAGCATCTCATTATCCCAAGCTAAATCAAAATAACTAAGGCATATGATCACATACATAATATTCCTAAAACATTATACAAATGAATAGGCCAAAACTTCTTTCAAATTGCCCGTTGAATTTTTTCAAAACATTTACATACTATACATACACCATTGATAGATTTATGTAGGTGAACCAAGTATGAACCAGCCACCAATCAAGCATAAAACAAGCGAATTGAATACTATGGACCTCTGACAATGAGGTTTTTATGATTTCCAATAAATTTGACCATGTGTGATAAGTAGGGATGAAATTTGAAGATCTTGGTGGTTGATCATAGGTTTTTAGGAATGCTGAATGCATCTGTTGTATATGATTGAGGTTTAATATTCATCTTTCTTCAGATTCGGTGTATCATATCATGATAAGACAGCAAGGATCTTTAGGGACTTAATGAGATTGTGTTTGGAATAATTCCCCAAAAAAGCCATTTATTTATTTAACAAATACTAGATAATTAATATATTAATAAATGAAGTTTATTCATGGATGAATGTTGTTGATTGTTTATTATTTCATGAGGTAAATAATGTTATCCTTAAGTATCTCAGTAAGATATTAGGTATATGATGATATTTGAGAGATCTAATTATCCAGATTTAAACTTAAAATGTTTACAACAAGGGGTGGAATTGGCATTTTATTTATACGGTTAAATATGTAAATTTACTATATGTAATGATATATCAATCATTGGAATAGTTAAGTCTAAGCCTGTGCGTGTGTTTATAAATAAATACATTAAGCATAATCATATTAAGACTTTATTGGAAAACAATATTGTAAAAATGGAATGTTTCAGAATCTGAAGATTTCACATTGGGCCCCCTTATTTCAATCCTCTGGTACTTTTGAAAAAATGAGCTAGGCTATCATTTAGAAAATTATAGATAGATCTTGTGGAAATTCATTCAGCTAACCACTTTATGACTTCCATTTGAAAGCTGAATCTCCTAAATCTTGCTCATAAGAAATTTCAATTTAGCGTATCATAAGCACAGTGGTCAATTTGATATTTAATTATTTTTTTCAAGTCATATATATGTGCAGTTATATATAATTTTCTATTTTAAGAATAAATACTAATAAATAATATAGAATTTGAAAAATAGACTACATATCCCTTAGTTTTCTCTTTTACGAAGGCAGATCATGTCACTTGCTTGTTTTTGGTGTCCTGGTTGGTTCAATCTATATATGCCTTTTTCATTTTTTTATTCTATTTTAATTGTTTGTTCAAAACAATAACATTAGGTCCATCCTAGGGATTGAGAGTAGTAATATAAATGTGAAGAGATAAAACGGGTAAAAGAAAATACTGTCTACCATCTTATTTATTGATTAATTTTCTAAGTGCAATAGACCCATATATCCTTATATTTATGAACCGGAGATGATCTCTACTGATCTCAACCACTTAATGTAAGCCAATCAAAAAGTTGCAGATTCATATGGTAGTAGATTGATATGCATTGGTGGTGGGTTATCTGTTATGTGTAGGGGGAGAAAGAAACACAACCTCTACACAGGAAAGAAAAGAATAATGAGAAAAGCATGAGAAAACCAACTTTTTTTAAAACCAGACAACTTAAAAATGATTTTTCAAGAAAATTTTGTCGTGTGAAAACCTTTTCATGACAACCATATAGGGCCATAAGAGAATTCACACGAAGAAACGATTTTTCACTTAACTAGAATGAGGCATCTACTGAAATATAAAAAATTCGAAGACTAATTAGAAAAAAATATGACATCATAATTCCCACTTGGAAGCCCTCAAAACGCAGGTCAATAAATTTATTAGTTGACCTTTGCATAGACATATCAGATTATATCTTTCTTACAGTGATATAATGCATTACATTTGACTTTTTTCCGACGTTACAGTGATTCAACATGAGTGAACATCCATTGTTAGAGTCAACCGCAATAATTCGCTGTTTGACCCCTCCATTTTCATCTGCTTTGTGGTCAAATGGTATGAGATTTTGGTATATTTGGCCTGCGGACGCTGTGTCACATGTCCCATTATGGTCCACACATACATAAATTGGATGGTGAAAGCTACAGCACCGGTGTTTATTTATTTATCATTTTTTTTTTATCTCAAATCAAACATGGTTATATCTAATATGCAACCATTTAACCAAAAAATCTACCTAATTTTTTTATTATCCATCAGTCCATCAATCTATTATTTTGTTTGTTGGATGAGAGTGAGAGAGAGAGAGAGTTGCAATGGAAAAGGTTACTAATGTGTGACGTGCATCACACATGTGATGTAATTTTGAATTTAATGTTTCTTTTTGGATACCTATTTTTTAATTGAGCACCTTTTATTATGCTTTTAACCCTATACACACACACACACACACGTGTTAACCCATTGTGTGATCATATATTAGTCACACCAATTTTGGTCACAGAAGTTTTGCTCCCTTGATCTCTCAATTAAGCAAATAACTTAATTTAATTCAAAGTAAATGAGATCTCAAAGATCAATGAAAAATACTACTAAAAAAAGGTCAAAGAGAACTTAGTGGGATGATCTATTTCCTTGACGGTCAACATAAACCGTGTCAGTTGTCCAAATATATTATGTGGATATGATGGTTACAATGATAGGATCGAGTTGACTTTCGACCTGGGGATCCATCCATTGAATTATAGCCCCCACTCCTAAGCCCTTAAGAATTGATATTGGTGTTTTGCTGAATAGATATTATCGGAGGACGAGACTTCCATGAAGGGGAAGTGGGGGAGAATCATTTTCGGGTTCTGTGGAGAGGAAAGAGTCAAAAGGCCATTAGTTTTCTACTTGTGGTGGTGGAAAATTGGAAGGGAGTAAGGTTAAGGCCTTCCCATTCATTAGAGAATCATCATATGCAAACTCCACGAATGAATGCTCTCTCAACCTTTAGGATTATTTGGGGGGAGACAGTGTTGCATTAGTTGTAATCCTATTTGTCCTTTATGTTTTTCAATTCATGGTGGCCCATTTTGACTTGGTGAGCTGTGTGGGGCCAAAAGGTGACAATATCGGGTTTGACAGTGTTAGGTAATCTAAGTGTACCGAATCCGAAGGCATCAATGTGCTCCATAAACTGGTTTGCAACTTATTGCATTGTATCATCAATCTCCTTCTATCACATTAGCAGTTGATTGGTTATATTGTTTGTTCATCATATATCAATGCATGCCTTAAATGATATACATGTGACACATTTTATCTTCCACTGTTAACTAATTTTAGTTTTTCTCTATTGACAAAAATTGTGTGTGTAAAATAACAAAAAATATGAGAATAAATTCACATATAAGAGATTCCGAAATACCATTCTCTTTGTTTTACATCCTTTACGCAATTGCGGAACTTCTATTGACAATCAATGGTAAAGACAATAGCACATAACATGTTTCTCGATCTTCATAATGTGTTGGATTACCATCTTCACTTTGGACTTCCTGCTTGGTTGACTATGAAGAGCTATTTCTTTGAGAAAGGCATTTCCAGTGGCTTGATCTCATCTTGGAAGCTGTGAACCAATCACTTAGTGAGAGAGATCTTCAAAGTGAGAGAGATCTTCAAAGTGTTTGTAAAGAGTTCGTTCAAGCTTAAGAGGATTAGGTTATTTATCAGTTCTTAGATTTATGATTGGTGGAAAATTTCCTCCTACCTTGCTAACCAATTCTTATCTTTGACTAGTGAAACCCATTAAGAGATACATATTAATCACTTTTCAAACTTTATATCTTCTTTTAAGGAGAGATTTGATGAGAATCAATTACCTCTCTTGGATTTATTTTATTTTCTCACTGAATAATTTTCTTTTCTTTTTTTTTTTACTTTTTTGGCAAGGCCAAATTGCGTGGTAATGGAGAGAGAGACTATATTTTTCTTTATACCCCTCTATTTCTCTTTTTATCTTTCTTCTTCTTTTCTTTTTCTTTTTTCTTATCTTCCCCTTTTTATCTTTTTTTTTCTTGCTTCCTTTCTACTTTTTTTTTTTCCTTCTTACCTTCTTTTTTATTTTTTAGTTGAGTAAAATTATATTGATTCTTATTTTTGGTCTGACTGGTGGCCATCCTAGTTGCGGCTTGGCTTCTGTGAGCACAGAATCTGTGCATAATGCATGTCGGGGGCTGAGA
>JAOXJP010232042.1:0-10536 GCA_025762735.1 Platanus orientalis | reverse complement strand
CTTACATGATGAACCATGATAATGAATGTATAGATATTGTGATGTTTAGTAGATGATATATGTACACTAACACATGCCTACAAGCTAAAGATTTGTATGTATTTTATATGAAGATGTAATCAGTATTTTCATATTAAAAGATTTATTTTTACCCGTTTAGTTTCTGTAGTAGGTTTTGTGTTCCTATTTATGAGCCGTGGATCTCACCCATCTATACCAGTTTTATTACAGAAGAGGTTTAGTGCAAGTGCACCTTTTTGGAGTACCTTAAGGCCAAAGGGGAGACATGTAGCAGATGTTTCATCTTTCATTAGTTTTTAATTTATTTAAGACTCTTACTTTTGTACTAGACCTTATTATGGGATGTATTATGTCAAAATTTAGACTTTCAGATTTACAGTCTTATGTTTTATTTGATATGATGACAAGCTAGTTTGAGAGATAGTATAAGTTTATGATATTACTTCCACTGCACATTGAGTTTATGATTAGTAGTCATTGATTCTTATTACACTTCATCTTTAAGATTATGGTAAGATGTAATAGTTTATAATTCCGTTGCTTATGTTGTTTTAAGGTTAAGGTTAAGTATTCCATGAAGATCACAGGTTTAGGTAAAAGACTTAAATTTATAGCCAATTTCGTATAGATCTGGTTTAGTAGCGACTCAGTTTCATGCCTAAATAAGGTTATGAAATTTAGGGTTGTTAAAATAAGTCCCTCATCATTAATCCATAGCTTTTGATTCATAACATTTATCTCTAGCGGAAGCATAACTCATTCATAACATGTAATCATAAATAATCCATTCAAAATAGAAAGACAATGGCAATATTGATCTATTAACTGTATAGTAAAGTGATTGTGAGCATAACATAACGGTGCCCACAATCACATGATATCCAATGAGACTATATAGTTTCAACTTATTACATTCAATCCAATGTAAGGACATTATTACATTCATCTAAATAAAGGTAAAGTCTCAAAGTAAACATTCATCATCCATACTAATCCACTAAGATTGGAATCACCATGTCCCAACATCAACCCAATCAATCATGTAAATGTAATATGTTGTAAATTTCATGAACAGTAAAATACATGCAATATATAGACTAAGACATGAGCTGAGTCATGTTAGAGTCTAGGAGAATCTTGGGTTCAAGCATCATGAAGATCATCATCAAAATCCAAGAAAGCCTCAAGAGGTCAATCCAGGAGTTGGCAAATCATCCCGAAGGATTTTCATCTTACTTTAAGCTCTTACAAGGTAAATCAAGTAATGTGGATAGCCTAGATGAATCAAGGGCCCATGGAAGGGTTATAAAGGTCTTGAAACCTTCCCGAACCATGGAGGGATGATCTGAAGGCCTCTGTAGCATTTCCAAGTCTTTAGAAGGCAATATAGGGGATTTTGGATTAATCCACTTCGATCCAAATTATTTTGATCGATCCAAACTTCTTTGGATCGATCTGAGATCGGACCAACAACTCTTGGGTTACAGGTTCTAGGTGTTTTTTGCACTTGGATCAATCCAGGATCGATCCAAAGTAGTGGAAACATTGTATAATGGTCTAACCTTTGAAAAATAGTTTTTAATCATAGGCTAATATCCTTTGACCATTTGGGAATGTTCTTATCTAATGGACATGAATCATTTTCGTCCAATATATAAGAGAATGAACTCAAATGAGCAAGGTAATGGTCATGAACTAAAATTACAACTCTCTTGGTCTTGATTTTGAAAATTTATGAGAGATTCAACTCTCTATTCTATTAGAATATCTCTAAGCCTAGATGGGAAAATCTATACCCATTTGACCATTTCTAGCCTTCTCTCTACATTGCTAATACAAATCTTTAAGAGGTAAAAACCAAGGGTTGTCCAAGACAAATCCTTGTGAAGAAGAGTGTGGGCTTGATAGTCACATTATTCTCAAAGAGGAGCAACCCATCAAGATTAGATCTCTAACTTGAAGAGCCAACCAAAAGGCATTGGGGAACTATAGTCACATCTTGCTCAAGGAAGAGCAACCCCAACTTGTGTGCAAGGCAACATCAACCTTCAAGAGGTGAACACTTGCCTTTACTTTTTATTGAAGTATTGAGACCACTCCCATCGGAGACACCGGTAGTGTAGACCCATAGCTTTTCTACCAAAGACATCGAAAGAATAGATCATAGACCACACCCTCCGGAGACACCGGGTGTAGCTTGCTTGGCAAGTAGATTAGGCTTTTTGTTAATTTTAGCATTGATTGTAATATTATCAATATTAATAAAATTATTTAGCTCGATGGTGAGCTTTTAAGAGTGGATGTAGGCTGTTGTGCCGAACCACTATACATCTTGTGTATGTGTGCTTGCTTGTGGTTTGTCTATACATTCTTTATTTATAAGATCAAGCATTACACTTACTGCTTCAATCTTTCTTGTAATAAAATTGAACATATTCATATTCAAAAGCACAATTGAAATATAATTAAATACCAAAATCAAATTTAATCAATTGAATTAAATTTGAGGTCATCTAAAAAGAATTTTTAAATATCCTATTCACCCCTCTCTAGGATTTATACCAGAAACCTTACTACTTGTACTAAACAAGCTAATCAATACACTTGATGTCTCCGGTGAGTGTAGTCATGATTTCGGTGTCTTCGGCAAAAACAAAACAACAAGTATTTAAAAATGTATGCAAATGAATGCAAAACAAATGCAAAACTTACCACTCAATAGTTGTTGTTGCTATTCTTACCAAATGGGGGTGCTCCTTGATGAGCTAATATGCCTTAATGGTCCCACAATGCTTCAAGCCTTGGCTCTAGAGTTCCTTGAGTTTAGCCTAGCAAGGGTTTCCTCTTAGGACAACCCATAAATACCTCTCCCCTTAGGTTGTAAGCTTGGAAGAGTAGGAGAGTAAGTAAGAGAGTGATTTTAGAGAGATTGTTAGCCTTAAAAGCTCAAAATAGTGAGGAAGGTTTCTAAAGGGAGAAAGCTCACTTTTAGCAAAAACTAGTACAATCTCTTAAATGCTTGAAGTGTTGTCATAAAGAGGAAAGTTTTCCTCTTATAGGGATTGTGGACCCCTCTCCAATGTTAGATTAGAATCTTTTTAAATAGACAACTTATCTTAACCACATATTCAAAAATGAGGTTTTAATTTCGTGTCTACGCAACTGTAACTGATTACCAATGTAATCGATTATGGATATGGTAGTTGATTACACTACAACTAATTACCTTCATGAGTTACAAATTCTCAGGATTTTATGACTCTTATTCTAATCAGTTTTGCCACATGGGGCGAAGTGCTCGGGACATTTTATTTTGGTCTCAAACTCATTAGTACTCGATTACCAGATTGGTAATCGAGTAGGTCTATAACCGATTACAGATCATGTAATTAGTTAAAGGGCCAGAATCTTAACAATGTCTAGACTTGCACAAGTCCCTCTCATTTGACCATTGCTTTGGGACTTTGGGTGATCCTTACACACATGTTTAGGTCCACTCACACTCTATTCCTCCCATGATGCATGCATGATTATACCTTGGTGTTTTTGGAGGACTTGAGACTTTCTCTCTTTCTTGGATTTCATGTCTTTGGTCCAATGTGACATCTTCACTTGGAGTCTTCTTTGAGGCATAACTTTGTACACTGATAAGACATATGAACTTACGTGGGAGTTTTGACCATGGGATTGACAAACATATTACATATGACTTAGCAATCTCCCCCTTTGTCAATTTCATGGCAAAACTTCTAACACAAGATTTACCATTACAATCAAACCCATACCCTAATTTACATGATTACAATGGATACTCAACAACAAAAAAATAAACTTGAGAAGCTCTTGAGTATCTTGATTTTCCTTTAACATGCACCACAATAAATATACCTTCCTCATGCCTTTGAGATCATCATAGAGATCGATTAAACATGAATGTACATATTATTATGACATGAATTGAGATGAAATTATTTTAAGTGTCTATGAACATCACCTTTGAGGAATTTTAAGTGTAGGTTTGAAAAAAAAAAACTTATGTGAATTAACTCCCCCTTAAATTTAGACACTCACACTCCCCCTTAGTGAGATAATTTCTCCCCCCTTTTTGCTAGGAATAAACAAAGATGTAACAACAAGTACTAATTCATTAAAGATAACCAAAAGTAAATCTAAGTGAAAAGAGCACGATATGCTCTCCGAGTACATAAACATAAGTGAGACAATCAAAAGAACACCTAGCAAATGAACAAAAAAAATATCAACAGACTAGAGAATCTGGATGACACCCCAACTCAATCCACTTTATGATAAACATAATCTCCTGCACTATCACTAGTGGAGGAACTAGCCTCGACCTCTTCTTCATTGTCCTCATTTGCATCATATGCCTCCTCATCAGCCTCATCTGAGCCATTGGGCTCATCCCCATCACTGGCATCATCGCCAACCTGATCATCACCAGTGTCTGCTCACTTTTTCTTGTAGACACAAGCAGGAGAGGCTCATCTGGGGTCTCACGGGATATGTGGGCTACTATCACCTTCTAATTAGTGGAGAGATGGTGCTAGTTCTTGATGATGTGACATACCTTGCTCATTAGATTGTTGAGAAGGTACATCATCATCCCTTGTGCATTGGCTAAGGTAATACAAGTTGGATTGGGCTTATACATTTGTTGAGAAAAGTCTATAGATTTCTCTATAAGGCCCATCTTAGAGAGAGAGCCCATGGTGATAGGAGGGTTGCAATGACATAGAGTTGCGACAGCCTTGAGGGAACTTTCTCCTTCATCATGATCTTTGTGAGCAAGATAAGGAAGGGCTTGCCCCATAGCATGATCAGTAGAGGCAGCCTTGATCATCACATGACAGATAATCGATGGAGGATCAATGCTCTTGTAATTAAGGATTGAGTCAATCAGATAGGCCATCTAGAAGGTTAGCTCACTGGGATGAGTGGTAGGCAAAAAGTTGTAGGTGAAGACTTGGTGAAGGAATTTCATAAGAGGCATGCAAGGCTTCTTCTTCAAATGGGTGCCCCAGGTCTCAAGCTTTCTACACAGGTGCACCGTCATGTCTACCTTCTCGTCAGGAATCATTTGCAAAGGAGAAAATGGAATGAAATTGTGCAACTCATGAGGAAGACCCAACACATTTGAAATTTAATCAGGATTGATGTCAATGGATACCTTGTAGATGGACGAAGTGAAGGAGAGTTTCTTATAGTTCTCATCAAAGATATTTAAGTAGAAGATGAGCACAAATTCATCTTGGATAGGCCCTTTGAACTCGAAGAGGGGCATCCAACCATGAGTGGCAAGCCTTTTGCATAAGCGCACCATTTTGAGAACCTCTGGTACCACATAATATTCCACCACGAATCCACAGGTGGAGAATGTATTCTCATAGCGAAGCAGACTTGCTTGGTTATGGAATAAAGAGGTGGAACCAACCTTTATCCCTTTAGAACTCTTGGGAGGCCCTTCAACAACTGGGTTCATCCCCTTGTCACGAGATCGATTCGAGGCTTAACCTATACTCAATTTCGGGGCGCTTGCAAAAACATTCTTCTTGGGGGTGCAAGATGTGGTTTTCTTGACCTACACCATCAAAGATTTGGCAAGAAATTGAGGGAAGAAGTGAAATGAAGAAAACCCTAAGAGAGAGAAGAGGGAGTCGAGCGATCGAATGGAATAGAAGGAATGGTTCAAAAACCTATTCCCACCGCTATATAAATTAGGTCAAATATTTCTCCCGAAATGCCCTTTTGGTAATCGATCAGGGTTTAATCGATCACATGATCCATAATCAATTAGGGGTGTAATCGGTTACACGTCCTACTTCTGCCCTATTTAACCCTTTTTAATAAAGGTTGTTTCCAACTCTTTAGTCCCACACTTGGGTGATATGGATAGGACACAATCATCACAAGTGTGCTATAGGTCATCCATAATTTGCACATACAGTTCTCGACATAAGGAGCTGTTCGGAGCTTTAAAACTACTTTAGAAATGCACTAAGGTTAGGTTGTGCAAGAACACACACCCAATGGAAATAAACAGATGGTGCATAAACCAATGGCACTACAAAGATATTAAAACTGTCTTAAGTCGAGTGGTTTGGTGAGAATATCTACTAGTTGTTCTTTAATCTTCACATAGTCTGAGAAGACAACATTTTCTTCCACAAGTTGCTTTATGAAATGGTGTCTTATGTCAATGTGTTTCATCCTTGTGTGCTGAACTGGATTCTTTGAAATCTCTATAGCACTCTTGTTGTCAACAAAAATACTCATGGTGTTTTGGCTCAACTCATAGTCTTTAAGCATTTGCTTTATCCATAGGAATTGAGTGCATCTACTGCTACCTGCAACATACTTGGAGGTTGACATTAAAATGGAGCATGTTTCTTGTTATGACAAAAAACAAGACTATTATCAATATAAAAGCAACCTTCACTCATGCTTTTGCGATCTTCAACATCATTAGCCTAATCAACATTAGAGTATTCCGTAATCTGATATGTATGTCAAATGGATACCAAAATTTAAAATCCATTGTCCTGTGGACATAACAGATGATCCTCTTAGTTGCCTTGAGATGTGACTCTTTTGGTGTTGCTTGATACCTAGCACATGCACCAACACTAAAGAAGATATTAGGATGGCTTGCAGTCAAGTAGAGCAAGTTACCAATAATACTCGGATAGTAGGTGGAGTCAACCTCAGCTCCATCACAATCTTTTGTGATCTTGTCATTTGTGCTAGTAGGAGTGTTGGTAGGTTTGGATTCTTATAATCCAAACTTATACACAAGGTGTTTAGTAAACTTTGTTTGGCTTAGGAAGATGTCATCTTGAGTTTGCTTTATTTGTAAACCTAGGAAAAACTTAAGTTCGCCTTTTATACTCATAACAAATTTAGACTTTATTGTTTCGACGAAACCATAGGACATCTTATCGGTGGACCCAAAAATGATGTCATCAACATATATTTACACAATGAGTATATGACAATTTTGTTTCTTGATGAAAAGTGTCTTGTCCACACCTCTTCTAACAAAATGGTTATCAAGAAGGAATCCGGAGAACCTCTCATACCAAGCTCTAGGAGCTTGTTTGAGGCCATAAAGTGCCTTTTTGAGTTGATATACGTAGTTAGGCAAATAAGGATCCATAAATCCTTTGGGTCACTCTACGTATACTTCTTTTTGGTGTATCCCATTTAGGAAGACACTCTTAACATCTATTTGATATAGTTTGAACTTTAGGTAACACGCTATAGACAATAAGTTCCTAATTGACTCTAATCTAGCAACAAAGGCAAATGTCTCTTCAAAGTTAATGCCCTCAATCTGGGCATACCCCTTGGCTATTAATTTTACCTTGTTTCAGGTCATTGTACCATGTTCATCATATTTGTTCTTGAATATCCATTTGGTACCAATGACATTCTTGTCAGAAGGCCTTTTTGTTAGGAACCATACATTGTTCATTTTAAATTGGTTGAGCTCCTCTTGCATGACCAAAATTTAATCAGGATCATTAAGAGCCTTTTTCACTCTCTTGGGTTCTATTTTTGAGGTGAAGCAAAAATGGCTTAAGATGTTTTCAATTTGTCACATTGTCTTTACACCATCATTTGGGTCACCTAGGATGTCATTTTGTGATAATCCTTTTATGAGCTTTTTCTCATTAGGACTAGGTTGAATTTCTTCAACTTCATCTTCAGAGCTCTGTTGAGATGTGAGCTCTTCTTACCATCTATGAGCACCTTCTATTTCCTTGAGAGATGTGGGCTCTACCTTATGATCCGATAACATAATAGGTAGTTCTATTTATGCTTGTGTTAACTCATGATTATCTACAACTACATTGATTGAATCTTCCATTGTAAGAGTCCTTTTGTTATAAACACGATAGGCTCTACTTATGGTAGAATATCCTAGGAAAATAGTTGCATCGCTTTTCTTGTCAAATTTATCAAGATATTCTCTATTCCTAAGGGTGTAGCATGTGGTTCCAAATACTTCAAAGTATTTGACGGTTGGCTTTTTGTCATTCCATATTTCATAGGCTATTTTGTTGGTTCCCAATCTACGATAGACCTGGTTTGAGATATAGCAACTGGTATTGATTGCTTCAGCACAAAACCTTTTAGCTATATCTTTGCTTGTGAGCATAAAAGTAGTCATGCTAAGCAAGTTTCTATTCTTTCTTTCCGCCACATCATTTTGTTGTGGAGTTTTTGGGTCTGTATACTCATGCTTGACTCCCATCTCATCACACCAATACAAGAATTTGTGATTCTCAATTTCTCTTCTATGGTCGCATCGAATGCATTTGATGGTCAATTCCCTTTTAACTTGAATTCTTTTGCATATGTTTAGGAAATCGTTGAAGGCCTCAGATTTATCTGTTATGAATGCTACCCAAGTGAATCATGAGAAATCATCAACCACCACCATGAAATATTTCTTACTACCTAGACTATTCTCCATTCTTGTAGGACCAACTAAGTCCATGTGGAGAAGTTCTAGAGGTCTAAATGTCCTTATTTTAGTCATTTTATTTTGTGGCACTCTAGTTTGTTTTCCCATTTGATAACCTTTGCATAATGAGTTGTTAATTTTACTTAGCTTATACAAGTCTTTGACTATAATGGCCATAGGGTATAATGCAATGGTATGATGGCCTCCCATTGGGGTATAATGCAATGGTATGATGACACTCCCTTTGGGTTATAATGCAATGGTATGATGGCCTTTGCTATTGGGGTATAAACAATATGCTGATGACCCTTATGATTAGGGATAATAAAATATGTCAAAATGTAAGGAAGTGAAAAAAAGTGTAATCAAGTGAACCAAAATATAAGTAAGTGTAAGAAAATATATGTGATGGTCATTCCATTGGGGAATACAATGTGCCAAAGAATAAGTAAAGGTCCCACTCTTTGGAAAAAAGTAAAATATGTAAGAAGGAACAAAAAATTATAAGAAAAGAAAATGTCAAGAAAGGAAATGGAAGTATCTATGCTTCGAAAGTAAAGAAAGTTCATAAGATATGTAAAAGAGGAAAAATAGTAAGATAAGAAACATAAGCTATAAACTTCAAAAGTAAAGTAAATATGTAAGAGAAATGAAACCATGATGAGAAGAAAATAGATGTTATAAGAAAGAAAGAATCTTAAGAAGATAAAGAAAGGCCAATGAGCTACAAAGATAAAGTAAAGTTTATAAGTCATGATAGGAAATAAAGTGTTAGTAAAAAGAATGAAAACATTTAAGTCTCATAAGTTAAGACAAACCTATAAGTTATGTAAAAAAAGAAGGTAACATGAAAGGATACTAAAGTATATGAGTTAATAATGAAAATATAAGTTTTTAAAGATAAAGTAAGAAAAAGGGACACCAAAAAAAGGGTGAAGACATAAAACCTTCAACGGGCTTATGTAAGATGATGAGTGATATGTGTAACATGATAAATGATAAGTAATCATTGACAAGTGATAAATCAAGTAAATTAAAGATTTACTTAAAGCTTTGATATATGAAAAGAGAAAGAGAATGAGAAAAGAATATGTAACACCCGGAATTGTTCTTAAAGGGAAAAACTTTAATTTTGCCCCATAAGAGTAAAATTGTCATTTCATATATTTTAAATAGATGATAGAGTGGTTTAGGAACCCTTTAGACCAAGTTAGAAGTGTAGAACCCAAGTCCGAACCTTGAACTTATTAAGTTTTAAAGTTGTCTTGAGACCGTATTTTAGGTAATTTCATGGGACCATCTACATCAATCCCGAGTGAATTAAACTATTAACCATACATCATTGAAAATGTTTTCGAATATATTTTCCAACGCTTTAAACGGTTCATGAAATGGAGTCTTCTAGAGGAAGTTATACATGTTTTAAGGTGGGGTGTCTGAGCTAAAAAGTTCAAAAATCCCTGACCCTTGTCTTGACAAGTCAGGAAATGGGGCATGTGCCTTGGGAGGACTCTTGACCAACCAGAGTTGGGAAAACACTGAAAAACCCAAAAATTTACAAAATATACCATTTTTGGATGTGACAATCATCCATTGGACACCTACACATGTGGTCTCTCATCTAGGACTACTTAAAACCCTATTTACAGTTCATTTAAGTCATTTTGCCTCATTAGAATAAAGAAAGAAAGGATTAGAGTGATTAGGGAAGTTCTTGAGTTAAGAGAGGGAGATTCTTCCCCAATGGGGTAAATTTCACTTCTAACTTTGAAAATCCAGAAGGTTAGCTCATTTTTTTCCTAGATCTTCATGTTTATCTAATTTACACTAGTTCTACATCATTTTACAGAGGATAGAGGGAAAGGAAAGGAGGTTCTCCTTTAATATCTTTTTGAAAAATAGAAAGACAAGCTTGGGCAAGTAGTTACATAAAGTTTACTATATTTTTTGTTGATTTTAGGTTCTTAGAAGTCTCTTATTGAAAAAATCTTGAATCTATGGATGTTTTCTCATATGTTCGTCAAGCC
>JAOXJP010232041.1:0-10536 GCA_025762735.1 Platanus orientalis | reverse complement strand
ACCTAGGTGTGTGCATGGGCCGGGTTTGGGCCGGGCCGAGGTAAGCCCAGGGCTTGGCCCACCATAGTAATTTCGGGCTTGGGCCAGGCTCGGGCCCAAATTTTTTTAGAAGCTTTAGGCCCAAGCCCGGTCCTAGTTATTTTATCGGGCTTTGGGCTGGGCACCTACTTTTTCGACACCTAATTTAAAAAAAAAAAACACAATTTTTGATGTCTCTTTTTTGACACCTACTTTTTCATCTCAACTCTTTTGTGGACCTTTTTAACCTTTAACACACCCGTGTCAACTTATAATTTACCATCTACACTAAAAATACTTTTTTATCATAGAACATTTTTTTCACACACACACACACACACACACACACACACATATATATATATATATATAATTTGGGCCTCGGGCTGGGCCAAGGTAAGCCCAAGCCTGGCCCTAATAAAGCTTGGGCCTACAACTTGGACCCGAGCCCTTATCGAGCCTAGCTTGGGACGGGCTCTTGGGCCAAATTTCAGGCTGGGCTCGGGCTGGCCTGAGCCCATGCTCAGCCCGCAAACCCCCATTTCTTACTAGGCCAAAGTTTTTTCTTCTTTTTAAAAAAAGAACTATGTCCTAATAAGAATTTCGTCCAAGCTAAAAATTTTAAGAATCAAGATTTCATCCAATCTCACGGGAAAATGACCAGCTTGCATTGGTGTTATATAACTATCTTAAAATATTGGAAATAGGTGGGGGAAATGAATAGTTTTGGGAGAGTCTTGCATCTTCAACCCTCCACACCCACATAACCTCCACTTAATCCCCAAGTTTGCAGAGGTTGAATGTCCTTGTCACTCAGGATTCTCTGTAGTTCTTTTGAGTGTAGCTTTTGTGTCACTGGTGAAAAAAAGTGTTTAGGGGCAAAAAAGTAAGTTTATTTTTACTCTCTTTTGTGCTTTATTGCCTTTATTTTTGCATGCGTCACTCTCATGAGGGCTACAGAGGATCCTGTTTCATAGTGTATGTCTTTTTTCTCATACAGAGAACAATCAAAAGAATGATATTTGACCATTTGACCTTTAAAATGATGAAGTGGAAAATTGATTGAGGGATTTGAGAAATTGGGTAGAAGATTGGGAAAAACCTTTGGTTAATGAACGTTGAAGGTTCATATAAGGTTTGTAATTCTTTGTTTATTCTCACTCAATGGAACTCTAATGTGAGAACTTTGGAATTTATACCGAAGGGGGTGGTAATTCATGTTGGCTGGATGGGCCATGTTATGTCGAGTTAAGGGTATACAATTAATAAAATGTCAACCCGAACACGACCCATTTATTAGTTGTGTCAAAGCCAAACTTGAAACACAATTACAGTAAACCTTATCCTTATTGTGTTGGTTCACTGGTTGTGTGACCTAGAGGTGGCAATTCGTGTTGGTGGGTCATTTTTGTGACGTGTTGTGTTAAGGGTATACGATTATATAAGGGTCAAGCCAAACAGGACCTATTTATTAATTGTGTCAGAGTGGTGACCTGAAACTTAATTGCAATAAACGCGTACCCGCTAATGTCGTGTTGGGTTTGTGTTGAGTTCACGGGTTGTGTCAAACATTGTTGTCCCACTTTGGGCACTTGACCCATTTGACCACCTGACACTTTAAACAGTCATGCCTGATCTGCACCAAAAGCATCATACTTGCACCAACAATCTGACCAGCATGATCCAAAGCCCTACAGAGCCCAGATTTCATGCACACAAAAGATGTGTGCATGCCGTGTGCATGGATATCACTTTTCGACGCTGATATGTCCGCACCCTGGTCCATGAGCACAGTGTGCGCACGAAATCCGGGCCACTACATTGGGCCAGATTACTGTTTCAATGTTTGAAAAAGACTTGCAATTGCACTTATTCAGGTTGTTAAATTACTTCTTTTGTTTTAAATTGTCATTTATCTGACTGAGACTATTTATCAGTTTTAATCATTAATGGACCAGATCAACATAGATAAGCATATTATAGTTGGGTGTATGGTCACCACTAGAACAGCGACAAGGCTTTTCTCTACTTCTAGTCGAATTTAGATAGCCAGCCGTTAACAGCTCGGGAAACTTTTCAAACCTAGAAGCTCTCTTTCCTGGCTGTTAAAGAGCTAGAGAAACTTTTCAAAAATAGCTGTTAGAGAGGCGCTCCTACTCTTTACTGGCCGTTAAACAGCCCGAGAAACAGCTGGAGAAACTTTTCAAAAAATAGCCGTTCAACAGGCACTCCTCCTCTTTAATGACTATTAAACACCTAGAGAATTTCAAAAATTAGCCGTAGAGCTCCTCCTCTTTATTGGCAGTTAAACAGCTCGGCGAAACTTCCAAATATAGTCATTAAACAAATTCTCCTTATGGGGTGAAATTATGATTTGATCCCTTAAGTGTGACGTGGGGTGTTACATTTTCTTCCTTTTGATAAAAATTAAGTCCCTTAATTTATGCGTCCCTTGGTTTGGAAACAATTGTGGATACTTGAACATCATGTCATCTTCTCGTTCCCAAGTCGCTTCTTCGATGGTGCGATTGTGTCATAAAACCTTCACATATGAGATAGTCTTGATGTATACTCTCAACTTAGCACAACTCATCCAATGGATTTTTTTTTCAATTTTAACTAAAATTTTTAAGATCTTTAGAACTAAAAAAATCTCAGATGAATGGAAGAAATGTATTATGGTCCCTATATACAAGAATAAGGAAGATATTCAAAATTGCATCAATTATCGTGGAATCAAGCTTATGCTATACAATGAAATTATGGAAGAAAATGATTGAACATCGACTAAGACATGAAACTAGAGTGTCTGAAAATAAATTTGGATTTATGCCTAAGAAATCAACATCTGAAGCTATTTTCCTGTTTCGGCAATTGATAGAAAAGTATATAGAAAAGAATAAAGATCTTCACATAGTCTTTATTGACCTAAAAAAGACATATGATAGAGTATCAAGAGATATCATTTGGTGGGTTTTGGATAAAAAAAGGGTCCCAAGTAAATATATTGACATAGTTAAGGATATGTATGATTGAGTGATAGCTAGTGTTAGGACAACCGAGGGAGAGACAAGTGAGGTTGTGATCACAGTACGATTACACCAAAGGTCAGCATTGAGTCCATACATTTTTGCTTTAGTTATAGATGAGTTGATTAGATACATACAAGAGAAAGTGTCATGGTGTATGCTATTTGCTAATGATGTTGTATTGATTGATGAGATTAAAGAGAAGGTAAATGCCAAGTTAGAACTATGGAGGGATAAGCTGAACTAAAATATAATATATGGAATATAAGTTTAACCAAAATAGGAGTAGAAATGAGGGAGCAGCTAGAATTGATAACCAAGATATACCACAGAGTGACCATTTTCGTTATCTTGGCTCACTAATGCACAAAGAGGGAGATATTGTAGACGATGTTGCTCATAGAATTAGAATGGGATGGTTGAAGTGGAGAGGTGTTTTTAGAGTGTTGTGTGATAAACGAATACCACTAAAATTAAAGGGAAAATTCTATATGACAGCTATAAGTGTGGCTGAAATGAGAATGTTGAGATGGATGAATAGCAAGACTAGAAATAATAAAATTATGAATGAATTCATTTGTGGGGGAATTTCAGGGTTACACCAATAGGTGATAAAATGAGAGAAAATTGATTGAGATGGTTTGGGCATGTGCAACGAAGACCAATGACTGCACTAGTGAGGCAAAGTGAGACAATACAAGTTGAAGGTGCTAGAAGGACTAGAGGAAGGCCAAAATTAACCTGGGTGGAGGTGGTAAAGAGGAACATTACAGCTTGTAATTTAACAACAAATAAGGCCCTAAATAGAGCAAAATGGCGGAACAGGATTCGTGTAGCCGACCCCAAATAGTTGGGATAAGGCTGTTTGTTGTTATTGTTGTTGAAGATGACCTTACGAACTTAGGTATCCTGCTCAACACCCTATTATCAGTAATGCATAATATAATCGATTGGGCTATAACATTTATTTATTTACTTTTCTATTAGATTTAACGTTGCTATTAAATCAAGTCTTTTGTAATATGCAATGGGATCATGTAATATAGATTGGTCTTGCTTGGTTTTGATATGCACATCTACGGAAGAATGGTGCTAAACTGGTGATTCAAATCTTTTGCTTTAGAATTTATTCATTTATTTATTTTATTTATGATTAAAGTTTTGGGCATGTGGTTTTAATGATCCATATTTGAGAACATTATTGGTTGAGGATTTGACCTTGAAATCTTGGAGTATGTTCATGAACAATCTGTGGATAGGTATATTTGCTTATAGAATGATTTAGGAAGCAAATCAGAATTTGTATATGGTTGTCGTGGTCACAGTTGGTTAAGCATGCTCCTACTCGATATTATTCTTTAAAGGAGATGACATTGCTGATTTTAATTCTTCCCATCATTAAATGACCCTGTTGTTAGAAGATTTGGACAGTTTTCTTGAAAATTGGAGTAAACATTTTCTTTTTATGTGGTATTTCTTTAAAGTCTCTTTCTGAATTCCATTTGGATGTAATTTTGCTGATGGAAGGTTTCATTTCTTGCATTTCTCTTGATATCAAGTGATGGATCAGCTTGTGGTACATCTTTTAATTCATAGCAAATTTATGTTTTCTTGGTTTCATTATTTGCATCAAGGGTTTATGGTGGCTGAAAATCTTTTTTATTTTTTTATTTTATAGCATGAGCTCTCTTGTTGTCCCAACCCAAGGCCAAGTTTAGTGTGGATTTCAGTTCAGTTTCATACCATTAATTGCCAGATTTTGCATGCATTTCATCATAATAATGGATATAAACCACATGTAATAGATTCATTGTTACAGATTTTCTAATGATTGTAACTCCATCTTATGTCTTTATGTAGCATCGTCTTTCATTCTTTATTGATTGGACATGGTGTATTCATTCCCAAACAACATTTAGTTTGATCATTCCTTTTTAGCAGGTTCTTCCATTTTCTTAGATAGTTTTTTTTTAATATTTAAATTGCAATCTCTTTATTTAATTTATCTTACACCTTGTGGACCTCAAATAAATAGTGATTTAGGACATATGATGGTTGTCTTCATATTTGTGGAAGAAGTTTTGTCATGGATTTATGATCACTTTTAACAACAATTAACCTCATAGCATTTTCGTATTCTGTGTTACATGTGATTTGTTGTGTAAGCTTGCATAAACTCATTCACTTCTTGTTTATATGAGTTCATGATTGGTATTTGATACTTGGATGAACCCATTTCATCAAGCTAAATCATATAGCTTACTTTTATTTTCTTGGTAAATGCTGAAGACTTTCATTTGGCTCTTTTAAATCAACTCCCTCATTAGATTTCTTATTCTTTAATTTTATATGTATAGATTCATTCATCTAAATGGTTAATAGATTTCCTTTTATACAAATATAAATCCCTCTTGCAATTAGTTTTCTTTTTCAATACATTGGTTTTTATCTAAGGATCATTGGTCAATATGTCAATCTCATTGAAACCCATATTATTTTCCATCTAGATAAGAATTTAATTTATTTGGGACCCATATTTCTTTTATTATCACTTGTTGTATAGTTTCACTCTATTCATTACTTGTATACAAATGAACAAAATTGCTTGAATACTAACCTTTGATTTTCTTGGCTACATGGAATAGTGATAAAAGGAGAGATCTAAAGGCAGCGATTGTGGAGTGATAGTACAGTTGTGCTAGTTTTTGGGTAGGTAATTGGCAAATTATGGTGGCCTGATAAGTTACGTTAGGTTAATGTATTAGAAGCACTGTATATGGCTTATTCTTTTTGAAGTATTGTATAATAAGTTGTATGGTTTTATTAGTCTATTTAGATATGTATTCATGATAAGATAATGCAATGTTCATATGAATGAATATGGAGCTGTTGGGTGTACAGAAATGATGTGTTAAAGGTATATGATGTATTTAGAGTGGTTTTATAAACTATGGACCATTAGGTGATTAAAATAAAGTGACATGGGGATCACTATTCATCCTTAGGGGTCCATATTACAACTATTATGCTACCAAAATTTCGGCAGAAATGACATGTGGATTCCCGACTGAATCTCAACAAGATGAGATAAAAGGTAATGGATGAAACGAATAAATTGATAAATGAAGTTGACCATTAGACTATAACGGGTTTAAAGTAGGGAACCGCAAAAGCGGATGAGATGGGGTGCCTAACACCTTCCCTAACTCATAATTGAACCACTTACTTGGGAATCTCTAAGAGTTGACCAATTCAACATAGAGTCAGACCTTTCAAACCATTTTGAAAACCGATGTTTATCCACATCTATAAAAATGATGGTGGCAACTCCAAGTTAAAGTGGGATCTTTCTTGTTATGAGTAAGTCTCTTTTCGAAGCGATTTACCCATCGTACGAAAATCAAGGCCCACAGAATGGCAACTTTGCTAGAGAGATTTGGTTCAACATGAATTAAACCCGTTAAAGTCTTGGATCTCTTTAATTATTTTCTACTGTGTTTAAAAATTATTTACTTGCATATTTAGATAAATTTACTATTCTCTTTGCCAACATGTTATAAATGTATATGTTTTATTTTCCTTTTTAGGATAGAAAACATGTAATGTTGCGAACCAAACTTTTGAGCATTTACACATTGTTTATTTATTTATTTCTCAAATGAGTCTGTGACCAATTAGGAAAACATATTTGCACCATGCACACATTATAGGGCATTTTTGCATTTCACGTCCTATCGGGTAACTTCGAACCTATTAAGGGGCGTTAGAAGCCGATGCCTTGGTTGCTGCATCTTCCAAAAGCCAGGTAAAGATCCCCAACCCAAGCCTAGAAATCAACTCAGACACATGCATTAAGCATTACCTAGGATTAGCTTCTCTTAAGATACTAACATAGGCATTTTTTTTAGAAAGTCCAGTCACAAGGATAATTATCCCTTTATTTATTTTGTTGTTTTCTAGGTGATCCAAGTCCCTTTTTTTGTTTCAATTTTTTTATTTGTTTAATCATTTTATCATGCATCCATGTATAGATAATTAAACCATAGAAAATATGAGAGAAAGTAATAAGATCCACCAATGTCCTTAAAACATACTTAATAAATAGATAATAATAATAAAAATTACTCTTAGCCTAAGAAGGCCCAAAGAAAATTATTCACCTCTCCCTCCCCTATAGCCTAAGCCTGAGAAACATTGCGTTAGCATTAAAATCTATATTGTAAGTGCCAATAGGAAATTAAGACACCCATTTTTAAGTTTGTTGTTCACACTAGAAATGACTTCCCCATAGTAGCCTAAGTAGTATTCTTGCTTGCAAGAAATGGCCCCAAGACCAGTCCTTCTAACACCTTTTCCGGTATGTACTCCAAAATTTGCTAAACTCCTAAGGACCATGCCAAGGGAGGACAAGGCACAGTGGGCTCTGAATAACCAGCTTGGTGATACACTTCACTTAGTTGATACACCACTTGATTGGCAGATGCTGGAGGTAGCTACATCCTTTTGGGACCCAGAGGATCGGGTGTTCCGGTTTGGGCAATGTGAGTTGTGCCCAACTCTTGAGAATTGGAGACGTTATTCTACCTTACCCCTAGCAAGGACAAAGTGGCGGCAATGCCAAACATTAAGCCCGGATACTCCCAAGACTTCAGTAACTACTTGTTGGTACGAAAGGACCAACTTAAAAGGGAAGTGATGGGAAAATACACCATGTTCCTTTAGCTACCTCTTTAAACGAGGTTGGCAAGGCACGAGAGACTTTGATGACAAGAGGAAATGTTGAGCTTTCACCCTCGCTATTGTAGGGCAGCTCTTCTTATTTTGTAACCCATACTATGTGGAAGGAGTCACATGTGGAATATTTGACTCAACATAGGGAAGGCAAGACACTAGTACCGGTGATACTAGCTGAAATCTTGCTTAGCCTAACCCACTGTGCACAACAAGGACATAGTCTGTTGTATGGATGTCCTACATTTTTACAGGCATGGTTGAGGGAGCATATTTCTCATCTCTCTAATATCCCTCTGAACCTTCCATATGGGAGTAATCCTTTAAGGGCGTATGCGGATCGTAGGCCGAGACCAATAAAGACAAATTCAAGTGAATACCAAGGACTACTTGTAGATCTACATCCGCAACAAGTCTATTGGCACCGTGAGTGGTGTCTATCCTTCCAACCCAAACTATGCATGTCGGGGCAAAGGTATATAGTTTTGGTAGGGTTATATGCATCTACCCCTTATGTGCCAATACGAGTAGTTCGCCAATTTTGTTATAAATAGATCTTCCTGGTCACTTTGCCACTCCCCGCAAAACATATGACATGTTCCGGTCACTTTGGGCTCAGGGCACCCACAAAGGTATCAAGTTGAAATCATCCCTCTATAACTCTGTTAGCTTGGACTATGTATTCTAGTTCAATCAATTTTATGGCAAGGCAACTGTGGAGTCTGAGGATGAGAGAGCTCTTCAAATCAAGAAACCCAGGAAAAGCACCCAACATCCCAATCTAACCCAGGCAAGAGAAAGTTCTAGAACCATAGAGGGATCCGAGCGGCTCTAGCTACAATTAGTAGAGGAAACTTTGCTTTGTCAAAAGCTTGAAAAGGAACTCATCAAGGCCCTCTCTCAAAGGGATGTAGAAAGAAACTGGAGGGCTCAAGTTGAAGATGAAAGAGATAACCTCCAATTAAGAAACCATGGTAGAAGATGACTTAGAAAAATTCTGCTTGGACCTCCAGAATCTCCAGGATGTTGAATACAACCTCCGCCTAGAGATTATCAAGACCCAAAAACTCCACACATAGGATGCGTCTCACTGAGATTGATAGATCAAGGGATGGATTCACTGCATGCATCATTTAATTATTTTTTTGTTTTGTTTTTGTTGTTTTCATGTAATTTTGTTTGGACTTGGATCTTAGGACGTATAATTGTAATGTTTATCTATGAAGTTCAAGTTTTCTTGTTAAGTTTTGATCTATACTCTCCAAGATTTAATTTAAACAATTTAATTAAATCTAGCAACATAGGGCAGCCGACGAAATCCAAGAAGAAGTGTACACATAGAAGCCCGTATCTATTGAGATATATGGCAGGAATCCCTACCTTCGGGCATGACGCCAAAGATGATGCATCCCAAACCTAGGCAACACCAGACCCACCCACACAACCTGATTATCTCAAGGGCATATTTGAGGCTATAACATCGCTCGCCCGTTCCCATCAAGAGATGAAGACGACACCAAGAACTGATCCAGCATCGTCCAACATGAATACTGAACTTCCTCCACCTTTCACCATTCCTACAACTACCCCCCAACCATCATCATCCTTCACATTCAACACAACCATGCCATCACCTCCACCCCCTCAAGCACCAACCCGACCCCAGTACACCGCCATTGAACCTCCACCTGTGCTCAATTTCTCTACTATTCCCCCAACCATGTTTGACTTTCCCCCTTCATCGGGCTACAACAAGACCCAGGAATAGCCTTTCACTTTCCTAACCCCCCTCGAGATAAGAGGGAAGAAGGAGAAGCCCAAGACTATGCCTTCCCACCATAAGTGTCATATGCTACCCCGCAAGGGTGTCAAGTCCTTCTAAGCTCGAATGATACGAAAGAGAAGGTCGAGAAACTACTAAGGGAGATGGAAAAGTTTAAGATGACCCGTCAATTGGGGGTGACTGACTTTGAAAATTTGTGTTATTACCCAGGGGGACGTTTACCGGAGAAGTTTCAGCTCCCAGAATTTGCAAAGTATGATGGGAAAAGGTGTCCTCAAACCCATTTGCAAATGTATTGTAATGACATGTTCCAGTTCAGAAGGGATGAAAGGTTTCTAGTAATGTTTTTCTCAAAAAGTTTGACAGGCAATGCTCTTCAATGGTATGCCACTTTGGATAAACCCCGGGCAAGCTCTTGGAGGGAGTTATCTAAAGCATTCTTGGCTCACTTTCGGTTCAACCTTGAACTCCAACCAAGGAAGGCGGATTTGGAACGAATGAGCCCAAAGACTGGTGAGAGCATGCAAGAATACGCCTATCGATGGAGGCATGTAGCAGCAAATTTAAGAACTCCTTTGGATGAAGAAGAATTGATCAGTTCGTTCATACAAACATTAAGCCCCATCTACCAGTATATGTTGCTTGCTCAGACTCATGATAATTTCGCCTCAGCAGCAAAGGCAACTAGAAATGTGGAAAGAATGATTCGAGAAGGCATCATTGCAGACAATCATAGGGCAATGATAGGTACCACAAAGTTCCCCTTCAAGAAATCGGTTACCAAAGAAAAGACTAATGAGGTACAATTAATCGTTCCCCAGGCACCTCCGTCATTCTCTGTTTCCCCGACACCATATCAGCAACAACAAGGACAACCACAACAACAAACATTCCAACAGCCACAAACTTTCATGCCATCCCCCAGGGTGCCCCCCATTCCTAACTTCTTTGCTCAACCTCAACCAAAGAAAAAGA
>JAOXJP010232040.1:0-10537 GCA_025762735.1 Platanus orientalis | reverse complement strand
GAGAGAGAGAGAGAGAGAGAGAGAGAGAGAGAGAGAGAGATGATGTAATCATCCTGAAAGGCGAAGAAATACTAAAAGATCTAGTATCAGAAGAGGAAATAGGAGAAATTACAAAAAAATGTATAAACCAAAATAATTAGGATGATAGAATTATATAGTACTATGATAAGAAAGGACAATACACAGTGAAATCTAGATATTATGAAGAAGTCTCTAAGGAAAGAGATGAATATAATGGAATTGATACTAACAAGGAATAATAAGACAAAAATAATAATCAAGAAACGAGCATGGACCTACAAATCACAAATATGGGAGAAATAAATAACAACTTAACTAATATATAAGAAAATTCAATTAATGAAAGAATCCTTGAACTAATATATGAAACAAGAACTTATAATATGATTAGAAATAGTATAACAATAAGTAATAGAACCCAAACTAATAATTCATAAAGGAACTTCCCATAGGGAAAACTATAAAAATTAGATATTCCGTAAAAAATAATATACTTCATTCGAAAAACATGTAATAATGCACTGCCTACAAGATCACTTATAATAAAGAGAAATATTAAAATAGACCCAATATGTTGAAATGGTTATGTGAATGCATTTCTAACGGAGTTGGAATTTCTCTTGACTAATTCCCACCGATTCCGATGTTGATCGGCTAATCTGTAACAAAAAACTTAAAAAGTGTGTTGAAAAATAAAATCTGAAAAAAAAAAAAAAAAAAAGACCGGATCAGTCTATTCCCGATCTGGATAGACCGATTCATTATAGATCCTGAGTTGACGGCATAAATCAGACCAGTCATGGATCGTCCGATTTTTGAAACCATGGATCCAGCCATTATCAGATAATTTAGGAGCGGTTTCTAAAACTAACCCAATAACTAATGCCCAAGTGCTCCAAAGCTCTTTCTTGATTTTGCGTGCCTGCCGTTTCATTATAATGTAGGGAAAGTCGCTTCTCAACTTGCACTAGCACCACTCGCCATGTTGTATCTTAGGAAATTTAGATGGCTGATGGAGATTCCTGAAACACCAGTTGATGACAATTGTCACTACATGTAGAAAGTGGTGTAGAGCGGGTGCAAGTCGGCCCACTTGGACCTAATCAAAGACCGCCCAAGCTCACCCCGTTATAATACTAGGCTCAAGGTACTCGGGCCCAGTATACTAAGTGGGCTTTTGGACTGCATTTGAACTGGCCCAAAAGCAGTACTCATGGTCTGTTAAACTTGTAAAAATATATTATATACATATATTTGTATAATTATTTACTTTTTTTGTTTTTATAATAAATGTAAAATATAATGTAGTTCCAGCTATGTCAGTCCAACACTGAAACCTATCAAACTCAGTTTGAACTAACGGGTGTGAACAAGCCGAACTGAACCAAGCTTTGCCTAGCTTTGCTCAGGCTTGTTACACAATGATCAGGTTCAGGCTCGTCATCCTTGTGGCTGGGAATTGAGTTTGGTGAACCAAACTCAAGGTTGTACATGCCTCAGTACAGCTATTACCCAAAAGAGGAAAAAAAAATCTTGGCACAACAAAAACAAAATTTTGATGTTTCAGTGTAGCAAAAGCAACGTACAATAAAAGCAATTAATACAAAAAACAAAAAAAGAAGTTAATTTAACACACACACACACACACATATATATATATATATGAAAATGATTAATCAAATAAACACTAAAGTAATATTAGGTATAAACATTCAATATATATTATATAATACTTAAGAACCTTCATGAGCCAAGCTTTTAATGAGCTGAGCCCAGTGCAGCTCGGCCCAGACTCACTAAATAAACCAACTCAAATGCAGGCTCCGGCTTGACTCATGACGAGCTAACCAGTTCAACTCATTTACAGCCCTAGCCGGATCCTTACTTCGGGCCCAAAACTTTGCCGCACATGAAGTAATCCTAGCCTAGCCCATTAAAATTTTGGGTCAAATTAGAAAATTTTGGGCCAGTTTGTCAAAATTTGCCGCCCGAGTGGGGCCAATGCTGAAGCGACTGTTTAGGCCATAACCCAAATAGAAATATAGAAATTATAGAGCATCTTTCACAAGCTGTCGGATTTTGCTTGGATTATGTGAGAACGAATCTCATGAGAATCGTGAAAACGGCACCAGAGGGGCTGATGCATCAGTACTAAAAAGTGATCTGAGAAGCAAGAATACCGAATCGTATCTAAAATAGTAATAATACCAACAACAAGAAATAAATAAAAATAATAATAACAGGGTTTTAAACATACCTTTTAATAGAGCGGGATGAATTCGTTTTTTGTAGTTGGTTTTACACATACTTTTCACAGAGGCGATGCAATTTTGAGGATGATTACAGCGGCCATTGGTGGCGAAATCTTGAATTTAAGGGAAAGGAGAGCCTCTCTCACCGGAAAAACAATGTCGGTTCCCTAATGTCAGTCTTACCTTTGGGTGACTTTAGTTGGTCCCACCAAATCCTACACCCTGTTGTGCGACAAAGGTCAGCCCAACATGACCAGTTAGTGTAGAAAAAAGTGATTCACACTTTTCGGCATTGATGTAACTGCCCATGTTGCCAGGCTAACCCAGGTCGCACAGAAAGGGGTCGTACCAAATCCTGATGGCATAAAAGGTGGACAAATTAGGCATTATATTTTAAAACCTCCAAATGCCCCCATCTCTTGTTAATCCATCCCCTTAAGTCAACATTCGACAGAGAAAAACCATTGCTCTCTCTAGTTTTAGTTTGATTTAAATCTTTCTAAATAGAGTGGAGTGGCCAAACAAGATTCGTGTCTCGCCAACCACAAATTTTTGGGATTGTTGTTGTTGAAGATATAGGCTTAGAATTTGTCAATACCATGAGCAAAACAATTGTAATGGTCTATGTATCTAGGTCTTAGGTCAATTGTGACTAAGTGAGGCAAATTCAGAGACACAAAAACCTCTAGAATGAAGACATGAAGATCATAGAAATAAAAGTCTGGTTTTAATCCTTGAGGTGGGTGAATAGCGTTATGTCATATTGTATTGTCAATTCCATTCCAAAGCCTAGGTAGTGTTATATTGATTATGATTGTGATTGTATATGTTTTGAAAGCCTATGAGTGTTTAATCTGATCAACACCATCACCGAGACAAGAAAAAAGTTCAAGAGCATCAAGTCAAGTTCAATATATGAGAAGGACCCTCGAAGATTGTCAATGATCACCAGCACATCACTCAATTGAGTCAAACAGGTAAAAACTAGCCCAAGTGGTTAGAGTGTGTGTGCTCACATGACCGGAAGACATCTTGAGAAAGTCTCAAGTCCTCCAACATTCAAAAGGTATTAGTATCAAACTTTACCTTGGTAATAAAACAATCGATCCAAAGGCATACCTTTTTATCTAATTCTCACAAGAGCAAACGCAGTCCATTTCAATGACAAACTTCTCACAATAGAGAATGATAAACACATACGTTGTTGTTGAAAGCATACAGTTTTCATCATTGCTGAAAAGAGAAGGTGTAGATTTTAACACTCTCCCTCACAAAAGTTTGTCACCATGTCCTAACCAACCATGGCGTCCAATTTCTCCAATGGGCCTCCCATCGGATCTGTTTTTTAAACTGATCATTTATCTGAAATAAAAGCCTCTTCAGATACTTGTTCCCCGGTTTCGTTGATTTGTTATGATATTGTATTCCTTCACACAACTTGCATGGGAAAAGCAATGTCCAAGTTGCATCTCCAAATACAAAGGAGAAGTAATTAACCCCCACTCCATAAAAAGAAGAAGAAGAAGAAGAAAATCTGAAAATCATTTCCACAGTTAAAGCACTACGTATACACCAAGTCAGCAATAAAGATTAATTAGTCGACATAAAGAATATTCCACAAAGCTTTAAAAAAATATATTAATCCCTACCTATCTTTAAAATAATTTCCGACACCCTTAACAATTTATAAACACCCAAAGTTGCTATTGTTTCTTTCCATTGAAGATGAATCAATTTAAACAAATGCAAACTTATTATTATTTTCAAAAAAAAATAAATAAAGAAAGAAAGAAGCAACGGGCAAAAGATACACATTTATCAGCCTTTATATTTAACCGTTCAATTTGTTGCTGATTCATCTTAGCTTGAGGACCAACGAACTACCCTTAACCATTCAATTTATCAGCCATTATGTTGACCCATTTAATCTATTTCTATTTCATCTTAAATGTTATTTTTTTTCTACTCCACAATAAAATAAAATAAAATAAAAAATAAAATCCATATCTAATACATTTATAACCAATTACAACTATTTCTACTGATTATTGAAAAGAAACCAACATGAAAATTAAGAAAATGTGACTTAAAATACTATTGGGTTTTGATTGTTGAAGAGGTGTTCCATTGAATGGTCACATTCATGGGTGAACAAAACTTGTTATTAAGGTGAACACAATCACAATTTTTATTGAGTATTGGAATTCTAATTCCCTAAATCTAAAAGCAAAACCTTTACGATAAACACATGTAGATACAGTATAGTTCTTAGCTGTAAACTTGCCAACCCAACATCGAGTATAAAATCGTATACCAAGAACAATCAGCTTTATGTAGAATCTTTATTTTATCTTTTGTTTCTTTATTCTTAAGATCTCATACAGCACTTTGTATAAGTTGTAATAACAGTATTACTTTTGCATTTACTGAGTTCATTCTTCTTTTAGCGTACCTAAATTCTATACAAATTTCACATTTATTAACGTCGTAAAGAAATAAATTTGATTTCAAACCTCAAAGTGTTTCATTTTTTTTTATGTATGACATGCCAACATGTCCTAATCTACCATGCCAGACATTCAATAAGCAAATCATAACAAAATTGTTTGGTAACTACCACCAATCCTTGGTACTTCCAACAAATTTTTCCTTGTTCACAGTCGTAGAAATAACTTTCTCTTCAGCCAGATTGACATTTGATGTCTTGTCTTTATTCTTATAGTGTAGATACACATCGTTGTACAACAACCAAATTTTTCGCATAAGCACTCCCTTTAGTTTTTATGTTTTTGTGGAAAGTATTAGAATTAACAATTCCAATAATTCTTAGTGTAAAATTGTTATTTATTTTTGCTACAATGTCATCACGACTAGTTATAGTGTCATGAATAGCTACAAGATTCATGACTAGCTATAGTGTCACAAATAACTACAGGATTCATGACTAGCTAGTGTTCATGAATACTTGACAGTATTGTGAATAGCTACAATGTTGCTATAATACCATGAATAACTATAGTGTTGCTACGGTACCAAAAACACATTTTCTTTTGAAAATGCCATTGGCAATCCCAAAACACTCATTATTGTCCCAAACTTCAAAATCAAGCATTTCAACTTAACAAAACCAATTTAATTAAGTGAACCAAGATGAGGAGTTGTCGTTATCACGTTTTCTGAAATAAAGGTTAAAATATTTTCAAAATTCTTGAGATGCGATTGTGCCCCGTTTCTGTTTTAAGAATCAGAGCAACTGCTTGCCTAAATCAAGGAGAAAATGGCACCCAAACCAATCCCACCTTCCTCATTGGGAGAGACATTTGGGAGAGACATGTGGGAGTGGGTTAGGGTTACACATTGTCGCATGCCCCTTCCCCTCTCTCTCCCTCTATAAATAAGACATAAATGAACAAACATGGGGGATTTTTTGCATTATAGTTTTCTCTAAGAAAAGAAGAATAAGAAGAAAGAGACTCGGCAGCTGTTGTTATGCGTATTCCAAAGAAAAATCTTTGAAGAAGCAAACCATCATTCTTCATCTCTTTATCTTTCTATTTCTTCTTTCTTTATGTGTATATGGATCTTGAACCCGGCTCACTTCCTTGAAAATATCACAACTTTGAGATTTTGAATCCAAGGCTCTTTTGGAGCTGCATTCTCTATCAAGGAAGATCACTTGATTCAAATGAGTAACATCATCTTGAGATCTTGTATTCTCCTTGAGGGAAAACACCTTGATCTTTTGAATGATCTGTTTTGAAAAAATAGTTCTACAACTTTGTTATGCTACCAGATTTTCTACAAAATTAAACCTTGAGACTTCTAGGCTTTAAAAATACAACATGGTGTAATTAATATCTAGTACAGAGTGCAAATACATAGAGAGACAAAGGTTTTACCCGAGCTATATTGTATCCTGGAGTTAGCTTGGCTGCAATTTCTTACACGTTATTGGGAGGCCTTGACTATCTTTAAAAAACATGATAACTACGCCTTCAATCATCGACGAATCAGTTAACTAAATCATTGATTTGAAAAAGATGATAAAACTCAAAAAAATTGGGAAATTATGAGTTGACTATTAAGCTGCAACTAAAGTCATTTACCTCGATTAAACTATCCAATCATGACTGAATTAGCAATCCATGACTGTGCATGTGAATCACGGCTAACTAAAGCTCCGCAATTAACTTGGTAAGTCATCACTGGGTTGTGTTCCGTGACATCATCATTCGCAACTGCATGGTAAATCGCGAATAATTTTGATTCTTACAAATTTGAGATTCGTGAATGACCTAAAGTCTTGTAATTCGAATTCTTGCAAACATAATGATAATTCATAAATATTGATATATGAATTAATCAAAATTATATATTAATTTTAATCTCAACGCTATAAAACTAACAAATAGTTGTGGCCTCCCAATTAGAAAATTTGGAAAATATTTCATATACGTTTTGTATACCCGACCTCTGTGGGAAATTTTGGCCAAAAGTCACACTTTAGCATGTTAATAAACATATATGGAACCTAAGTCAAGGAGACATGTGGGTAACACCTTCAACCAAGTGAAGGTTCTCCTACATGAGCACATTGCGATTGAGGTGGTTTTCAACCCAAATATGTAAAGTGAAACTCCCCAAGTGAGTTGCTAGTCCAAGGGCTCTAATGGGTTTAGTTTTCTACAACACACAACCAAAGAGGAAAGAAAGAAGAGAAGAGAGGTCTTCTATCAATGGTTGCCTTCTCCCATTTCTCCTTCTATTTTTTTCTCTTCTGTGTTCTCAGTTTTCCCTTGTTTTATGCCTCAATTCATTAAACTCGTAGTCAAATGGGTTTTAACCCAATTTTACAATGATTATGCATTCCTTTCCCATCACCACCCATGTGTATCTATATGTTAGTAGGCATCTATCAAGCCTTCTATTTGTGACTAGACCTTTCCCAAGGCTGGTTGATGACTCTGATACGAACTAGCTTACTTGTACGCCTTTTTTTTTGTGCTATTGGGCCCATTTGTGACTAAGCCCATTACGTATCCATCTCAATCACAAATGTTGTTTCGAAGTGGAATGCTCAGTCACAAACCAGATTTGTGTCTCCAATTATGAACCGCCTTAACCCGACCATGTTTGGTACCAAATCCAAGTTAGTGACCAATCTTGTCCCGTAAAGGACCTATCAATCACGACTAACCCAGATTTTGTTAGAACTCATTTGGAACATCGAAAAAGAATCTTGCAACCCTAATATAACTATGTGCACATGTGAAATACAAAGTGTTCCCAAGTACCCTTGCACCCAAGCCCATGCCCGCCCCGAGTCTAATACCGTGCATAAACACGTGTGCGTGTGGTCGATGTGTTGTTTAATTGCACTATCGCTATACAAGAAAGAGTTTTCTCAAAATATACAAGGTGAGGGGAGTTGTTAACTTATAAACTGCTTAGTTTTGAAATTTCTATGGGACTGCGAAAATGTTCTACAGGGAGGTGAATAGGATTATTTTAATTTTTTGTGAATCCTATTAAGTTTCTACCCCAATTAATTACCTCTCTTAGGAAGTAGTTTTCTAAGCCAGTTACTTAGTGAATTATGTTGTTTAGTTGGTGTTTAATTCACTAAGGGTGTGTGTGTTCTTGATGTTCTTGTTGATTTGTGGGTATGGCAACTTTCAAGTTCTAAGATGAGTATTAATAAACAAAATAAATGTTGAAAACAAATAGGAGACAAGCACACACACAAAGAACATAAGATATATAATGGTTCAGCCATTTTGAGGCCTATGTCCACTCTCTAAACGCTCACCACAAAGCCTATTGATTTTATTAATAGCTACAGCTATTACAACGGAAAATCAATGAACCCAATGTAATGTCTCATGCTTAGTATCTCTAGCATGCACTCATTCTTTCCTGGGTGTCTCCGGAAAGGACTCACAAACTTTAAGTGTCTCCGGCCAAGGCAATCACAATCTTGGATGTCTCTGACCAAGGAAATCACTAGATAAGTGATTAAGTGTTTGGAGAAGGCTCTTCCAATAGTAGGCTCTCAATTTTCAAGTATATGATCAATGTAGCTCAACCATCAAGCTTCCAAAGAAGATAAAAATGCCTCGAAAATAGGCAAGTATATACCAAGTAAGCTCAACACAATAGAGATGAGTTCTCTAGTGTGGGAAGGCATCTATAGTAGGTTGATATGCAAGATAAGCTCAAATCATAAACTATAGAAAGAATATATAAGTGAAATATATACACTATAAAAATAGTGAGTTGTAAAGAGTTGCTCAATGGCTAGTTCTAGTCCTCAGACCCCACAGAAATAATCTCTAGAATGAGTAGCCTTTAACTTAGGAAAATATACCAAAGATAAGCTCAACATATGTAGTAGCAAGTATATATGATAAAACCGAACACTGTAACACACAATGAGCTGTTAAAGTTGCACGATGTACTAACTCCTAAGAGCACAAAAAATTATATAATTTTATGTAAGAATAAGCTCTAATGTTCTTGTTCTTAGACAGTGAACCAAACGCATATAAAGATATATCAATCAATATTAGCAAGACTCAAGAGAGAGCAATGAATGTAAATGATCAAATGCCAAGATGCAAGTGAAGATGCTTGACCTAAAAACTAAGGACATAAGGGATGCTCATGAATGTAAAATCATTTTATGCTAATTACCATGAAGGTCAAAAACCAAGTATCTCAAGTTTTTTAAAAACTCATGTAGAAGTTAAAATACAATGTCTCATAAAAATACCAGAGTAAACCATGCCAAGGACAATATGCTCATACTACCAAAAACTACCACATAATGCAAAGTGTAATGTAGTAACATGAGGATCAATAGAATTAGTATAATTCATCATGGTTTATCATGAATCAAAGAAAATCTACCAAAGTGATCAATAAACTAATATAAAGAGTTAATAGGTGTGAGAACTCGCACCTAAATTACACACACTTAGTATAATATGAGTGCATATTGAATGACCTATGAACATGTTAACTTTAGAGGAAAACCTATGAAAACCTAGGAGGAATTAGAAAGAAAACTTTATATCATTGGAAATATCTATAAAGTCTACTTTTCAATGCATCAAACAGTGTATAATTTCGAGTTTCCTAAAATAAGTTATGATATTTTTTCAACTAGGTGTCTATGCTGACGGGTATGGTCTAAATCAGCAGAATTAAGGTAACTTTAAAGTTAAACCTATAACAACTCAGAAAGAATTAGCTATAAAATTATATACCATTAGAAATATCTTGAAACCTACTTTTCAATTCCATAAACAATGAGTGAAAGGGTTTTCTAAAGAAAGTTATGATTGTTTTCTCACAAGGTATCCGTGCTGATGGGCTAACTAATTTGAAGTAAATTTAGAGATACACCATTACAAATGTAGGATGAATTAATGAGAATGATCCGTTACCGAAGCGAAGACTCCCAAGTATAACTTTAGAGCTTTAAATGTTATAGCTAGTGGTTTAGCCCCTAATGAGTTTAGAAGGATAGTTCATCTCAAGATAGTCAAAGAATCATGGTTGCTTCTCTTAGTTACCCATGAGGGTACAAATGTCGTAAAGCTCTCAAAGCTTCAAATGTACACTGCTTAACTTGAAGCTTTTAGGATGGAGGAAAATTATGAAGTCTCTCAATTCAATGTGAAGTTATCTAACTTGGTAAATGTTATGAAAAGTCTAAGAGAAGACATTTCGGTATCAAAAGTAGTTTGGAGAGTGCTTAGGTCAGTCCCTGAGCAAGGCCATGGCTACAACTTGGGATGACAATTTTGAGATCTCAAAAAATGAGTCTCAAAGTAGTGGCGAAGGTTCCTCATAATAGATCAAAGCCTTTATGATTTTCAATACTCCTATGAGTTCACTTTTAGATACAAGCAACTCTAGTAGTGAGGATGAGGGAGATAATGAAAAAGATGAGGAGACAGATACACAAAAGGCCTTCAATGACCTGGAGGTCTGAACACCCCCAGGTCTACTCTGATCTGGGCTGTCAACGGATCAAAACTTAATCAGATCAATACCAATACCGTATTTGAATTTGTTTATTTAATCGGATATCGGATCAGAGTCGAATATTTTTTGGATATTTACGAAAGCAATAAGAACCTATAAACTATGGAGATAAAAGACGATTGATAGATCAATGATAATGGGGAACTGGGTACCAGGAGCTTTCTTTCATTCAAATTGGGAATGGGAGATGAGAAATGGGTTAAGGATAAGGT
>JAOXJP010232039.1:0-10537 GCA_025762735.1 Platanus orientalis | reverse complement strand
TGTTGTATCGAAAGAGATAGCTTGTGGCTTTGAACCTTCCTTTTTGAAAGACTATTGGATTTACTAGCTAACTAGTGACCATGATGTCTTGAATTGTTTAGTCGTTTGTGTAAACCAAGACAATAAAATTCACTCAACTTCTTTCCAAACACAATTGATTCTCATGATTGTGTTTCTTTTCGCCTTGAACAACATCTAAATTTCATGAACGTTTTAGAGAATTTAGCCTTACAATTTTCATAGAAGTGACCCATAATTTTTGTTACAGATATCATTATTTTATCATAGGGGTGGGTAAGATAAGTTTTTTCCATAGTGATACTACTAAGTCACACACAATTCGGTTGTCCCTTTGAACCTAGATCTTAGGATCTCCAGTTAACTAGGTGGGGTTTTTATTATGGAGACTTTTAAGACATAGACTTTAATCCCATTCCCCTCGATGAACAGTTTCCTTCATCTCTAGTCAAACCTTTAGTTAATGGATTCACAATATTATCTTTTGACTTTATGTAATTAATGAAAATAATTTCATGTGAGATCAACTTCTTTACAGTATTGTGTATACGACGAAAATGTCAAGACTTACCCATTATATATATATGACTTTGTCACAAAATGACATGACCATTTATGGTATCTTTAATATATATACACATTGGTCACATTTATTAGGTCTAAACCCATTTGACATTATTAAATTGTCAAATTTTTCATGTCTGTTTTAAGTCCTATCTCAATCCTATTAGGAATGGGGATCACCACATTTGCTAAATATTCTCATACTTTAAAAAATTTATAGGAAGGTGTTTAACCTTTTCATAATTCATAAGGTATCTTATTATAGTTTTCTTGTTAGGCATCTTATTGAGAATATAATTGCAGTAAGTACTTGTTTCCCCCCACAAATTCTGAGGTAAACCAAAACTAATCAACATAGCATCCATCATTTTTTTTTAAGGTTCTAATTTTTTGTTCAAAAATTATGTTTTTCTTGTATACCTTGTATGGCGTCATTACTCAAGGGATCGGCCAAGTTATTGCTTGATCATACAACTAATCTTGATAATTTCAAAATTAAGCAATCCGACCACATAGCTATGTTTATGTCCAATGTACTCAGACTTATCGTTTTATATTTTATTGTATACCTGTGATAGTATAGATTTACTAGCACAATGCAAATATATTTGTGGCATTGGTCTAGACCAACATGGAATTTTCAAATAAATTCCATAACTACTTCATTTATTTGCCTCTAGTTGAAAATGTCATAAATTCAAACTCTTCATGGTAGAGTGCATTATCCAGGTCTATTTCTTAGACCTCTAAAAAATTGCAACTCATCAAAAAGTGTATATTTAACCACTCATGGGTTTCAAATTCTTATTGTTCAGAATTCCAAAAAGCACCAATACATAGTTTTCTTTAATTATACATATACTTAGCAACAACATTCTAATGTAAACTTATACTTAAAACCCCAATAAAAACTATGTCTAATCTTATATAACATACATAACATAAACAATAACAATAACAATATGGTTTACAACAAAGCATAAATTTTCTTTTCTTATAATTTTAATCACTCAACCCTATTTGATTGTTCATTCATAGTGATGACCTTCATTTGTTCACATGCACATACATAAATGCTTCTATGAAATAAAATATTTCTAAATACAATATCAAAACAGTAATAAATCCCCTTGATATCTGATGATCTTTTTATGGTTTAATAGCCCCATATTTCAAAAATTCAATGAAATTATTCAATATTAAAAAAATATCCTTATATGAGATATATCTCATATCAAGCTTAATTTCATTATAATTTTTTCAAATTTGTTAAATCAACAACCATATAAAGGGTTTGTCAACTACTATCTTCCACTTACATAAATCCACAAGATAAAATATTTACAATTCTAATAAAGAATGCATCTTTTCATATTAATTGTGCATTTAACCATTATTTTTATGAACTACTCTTTACCTTAATTTTGGAATAGGTGTGTCAAACATATTGGTGTATGATTTTTTCACACCAAAATGTTTTCTATAGTGGGTAAAAGCATTATGGTATATTTGTATTCCTCACCAATGATTAATTGGAATCCATGAAATACCATTTTTTATATTTAAAGAGATCATCCACCAAAAAGGTCATATATAATTCTAACAAATAAAATAATAATCATGCAAGTTACCATGTCTAAAATATAATCAACAAATTATCATGTTGGAATTAGACACTGTAAATAATAAACATGCATTATAATAATTCTAGAAATCAAAATAGTAGATTTGTAGTTAGATAATTTATCTAATTACAATGATGGTTTCAGTTTAACACCCTTGTTTTGTTCCATCCAGCACTCGGATGATTTATATGAAATAAAACAGAAAAAAGATCATTCACATAATGCACAAAGAATATAAAAAAAAATGTGAAATATGTTTTAAGATTGTTATTCTATATCTTTAATGATATGTGATTTTATAAACAAGTTTTTATTTCATATAAAAGACTTAAAAATAAAATGAAAGAACGCTTTACTTGACTAGATGAATTGAAAAAGTCAAAATCGAAATTGGTCAATGCTATTGTTTGACACTATGTTCTTAAGATAAATTTTGTCCCTCGCAATGGTGCTTACAAACTTCTCGAACGTCTGCCTTTCAAGATATAATGATTGACTACACACAAAAGAAGCACTACAATCTGTGTACCTAGCGAACCAAACTTGTGTTGTTCTTTCTTTTTTACAAAAACGCTATAATGCACTCTATGATGCTTATGCTTAATTCAGATTTTACATTTTTTGGATGCATGAAATAAAAGAAAGATGAAATATTTATAGACAATTCATGTATGCTTGGAATAGGGAAGCTTTGTTGTGATCATGTCCCTACTTCTTTCTCTATGAGCATCATGATGGGGAAACGGCTCTCATAATGTTAGACAAATCCTTCATTTTTTTGCACCAACTCGATCGGATGAAAGCCCTAACTCAGGTGGAAGAGATTTCCCGTTTCAAGCATCTCAGAACAAGAGAGCTACTGTTAAAGCATCTCTATGAAGAGAGCAGCTGCTATCCATGGGGTATCTTAGACGCCGAGAACCCAAGAATGTCGTAACCATACTCCTTGTTTCCACCTCTCGGCTCTCACGTTCTCCATTTCTCCTGTCAATAGACCTTGTTACCTCTACATAGAACTAAAAATAAACTCAACTAGACTACATAAAAGAGAATGACACAACAAGAATGATGCAGTCCTAAAAAATAAAACAGGTTTCCAATTAACATTCAACTACTCAAGCAACACTAAACAAGACAAAAATTCCAATCATGAATCATAAACTACGTACCAGATCAACCATGGAGTCTTCCAATACGTGAGCTTATTGAAGTCTCAAATCATCAGTCCAAGCTGCAATACAGAATCTTGGTGTAAACCTGTCTTTTGAAGAACAAACACGAGATTAAGCGTCTCGGTGATGTGACCTCCTACATTTTCATCGTAGCCTTTAATATTGATAATAATTATGATAATGATAATGATTTTTACCTATGTATCTCGATCATTAAACTTCTGTTAATGTTTTACAAATTTTGGTGATTGATACGTGGTGAATTAAAAGCACCAACTTCACCTTTTATTTTTATTTTTTTTGCCACAAGTCAACCATTGAAAATTTGCAGAACTTTAACGATCAGGAGAGGATCAATAGAGCTCTTAACCCTGATCCCTTACCATTCACCTAAAAAAAATCCCTTACCTTCTTATTTATAGAAATAATTTTTGTCAAGCATCGTGTCTCCATTCAAAATTGGGGTTATTCAAACTACTCATGAGATAAATTTCATCTTAATAGTATTCCATTATTCTAAAAATAAGTCGTTATTTCTAAGCATTTTTCAATTAAAAGTATTACTAGTCAATGGACAAGAGAACCAAACGGATGGCTAATCAGGAGAACCACCAATGTGATAAGAGGGTTTGTATCACCTGCCGTAAATTTTTGACTCATTCATTCCCATCACAGGTGATACGGCCCTATAGAGGGTCCAGCCACATCATTTCTTCACATAGGAGAGGTTATCAATTTGCTAAACAACCCAAAAGGATTCTGTGTTTTCAGCTCAGGGACAATAAAAGGTTATTCCAAAACATCTAAACAAAAAGTTTGGAGAAGACCAAAGTTTTCCTGTGAATCAACAAGCAATGATTATATATATATATATATATATAGCACCACAGGTGGGAGAGGCAGATGTCAACACAAACACTTGCAGCATGTTGCTGAGGAGACTTGACCCCATGACTTGTCACTTTATGGCATTCTCGTATTGTGTATCAGCTACACATTTAATGTATTTTGCTTTAACAAGTCACACTTGAGGTGGTAACCAAAGTAGATCCATGTACATCTCTAATACAAACCACCCTCTTTGGCTCTTTTCATGTGGTAATTTTCAGCACATTAGCTCTTTGAGAAAAATGACTTATTTTTTTGTTTTATTTAAAAAAATAATCAAGAAAAATTCAAGGAGTAATATTTGAACAGAAAAAGTAAAAGAGTGATACGAAAATTAGATTAACAAGGGTTATATGTAACTAATCGAAAAGGATCCCTCATTAGATGGATAATATTGATATGCCATGTCAACCATCCATATAGCCAAAAACCTGTCACAACATCATTGCAGGCTTCCGGCTTAGGCCTATAGTGGGAACACGAGTCCATTGGGGATAATTCAAGAATACATATAATGAAAATATAAATCACTTAAATAATGGGCCACACATGTCAAGGGCGACCTACTTGCTTTTTTTTTTTTTTTTTTGCATTTGGTTCACTCAAAAAGATCACCCATCCCAAAAACCATAGCGATGATATGACTAACCACATCCACAACATGCACCAGTGGACAGCCAATTTCATTTAAGGTGATGAGAACAGCTCATCATTATAACTAATCCAAGTATTTCACAACTTTTGTTTCTTTACAATTACAAGTTCAATTCACCTACTTTCAACTGTAAAATCAAAAAAGTTTAGGTAGATAAGGATCAGTCTGTCAATGTATGTGAGCCTATTGAATGCTCAAAAGTGGACCAGACAATGTAGAGCTACTCACCAAGGTGCTCCTGCTATGCTATCAAAATCAAGTTTGAGATTAAGAACCTTTGTCTCGATTGCATCTGCCTCCATTTCCAATATGTCAATATCGGAATTGTTAATCTCCCTCTGTTTCATAACCGATGTCCGTTTCTTGTTCAGTATGGTGAGAGAGTATTCTAGCTCCCTAATCTTTTCATCAATCTGACCAATTTCTTCATCAATTCTACTTTTCTCATTTTTCCTCTCTATTATCTGAACTTCAAATGCCTTTGAATCGTCCTCAAGCTGCCCTATCCTATCTTTAATAGTTAGTAACTCCTCTAGCCGATCTCGGATTGGATGAACCTTAAATCCAAGAGATTCCAGATCAAGAAGTGCCTTCAATCTGTTTTCAAATACACTCCTAGGGTCGCTGAGTCGTGATTCTCGTGCCTTCTCCACCATGCTTGCAAAGGTCACCATGTTCCCCACTGCCAATCCTTCACGTTGTTCCTCGTTATATTGATATAAGGTACCAAAATGTGGCCTTTGCGGCATCAAATGGAAGACTTCCATGGACTCGATCATCTCCCATGCTGGTGAACTCTTCATGAAAGGCAGACTTTGATTCTCTACAAGCACATCGGCACAGGTGGGAGCAGTTCCAGAAGACTCTGATATAGTCTCATTTTGCTCTTCTCCTCTAGCTTCATTAGACTGGTTAACAGTCCAAGTGATTGCCAACTTGGGTTGGGTCGTAGGCTGGTTATCTGGCCAAACCAAAACATATAGACAATGATGGTTAAACAAGCTAGACTAATAATTAGTGGCATTTCAAAATAAATCCATCTTACCCATGCTACCCATGTTTGGTGGCACAAATAAATCTGCAATCCAGAATGTTTGATCCTCATCTAGGCTATCACTTGACACTCCACTAAAGACCATTTCGACTTCTTTTGATTTATGTTCAGTTTCAAAAACTCCCTGAGCAATTTTTCTACAGGATGCTTGGCATTCAGGACCTACAAAGGGCATCAATTAAAAACAACATATGGGGTGTCACTGAATGTAAGGTTAATCATGTGCTGGAAAATGTAAAAGTCTTTTAAAATGAAGACCAACAACAAGAAGGGGCTCTTCAAGGATAAGTGCATCCCACAATCCCATTATCTTTCCATGAATCAAATATTTTTAACCAGAACATCATCACATACCTTGAATAGTAGGAGTTTTAACATCTGAAGCCATGGCTTTTGGTCTTCCTCTCTTTCTTGGAACCTTTGACACTTCTTTCTTTGCCAGTGGCGCTTTCATGACATCATTTACAATTTTTTTGCGCCTCAGTGGATCATTAAGCAGCTCCTTCTCAGCCCTTATGAGGTCAAGATGCTCCTCATTAGGAAACAAACCGGTATTTTTTACTTGTGAGTCCCCCATCCCCAAAAACTCTGACCCCTCAGTGACAAGCATTTCTGTTTCTTTCAATGCAATCTCTCTTTGAACAACTTCATCACCAAGTCCATATGCAATGGGTTCCTTACCTACAGAACATTATATTTGTTTGTTTATAAGAAAAATATATACTTTTTGATTAATTTCTTACATAAATATTTGAGATCAATTAATATCAAGCCACTACATACCTTCTATTGATGCTTTTGTTCCTGTAACCTGTGTTTTTGATGGGTTTTCCCTCCCTTTTTGTACTACGAGCGTTTCTTTCCTCGCCTCTTCTACTTTCTCCTGTGTGCATAAAGCAAAAACAATATGATTGAGAACATTGGGTCAAGTACCAACACCGAATTAGAGGGAAAAGAGCGTAGACATACAATGCTATATAAGGAACATCGCTTCTTTTGGGATTGCTGGGGTAGCTTCTTTCGTTGCCAGTGCAATTGGATTTCACCTGCTTCAACTTCTTTACATTTTTCCACCTCTACATTATCAGGATTAAGATTGACTCTGTGGCTATGTGTTAAAGGGCAGGGGCTAGACCCTTCAAATGACAAGTGACTCACAGACCTGACATACTCTATACCATGGCTTGGTACCTCTTTTGCCAATGGATCTGTAATGTCATTCTCTATTTGTTTCTTTTGACCAAAATTTGAAGGCATAGAATTGTCATCACTATACCATTCTAATGAGTGGTTCAAGGGGATTCCAGCAAAAGTTGGACTTTCTGTTTGCGTCTCTTGATGAAGGATCCCAGTCTTAGCGGAAGGCTGATCATCAATCAAGGGGTTTTTTAAGTGATTAGTTCCTTTACCTTTCATGATCAGTATAGGAATAGAATTTGCCTTTGCTTCAGTTGATGTGCTACTAGATATTGTGGTCACATTGCATGCTTTTAGAGACAAGGGAGACTCTGTTTTTTCTCCTTTCTTTTTCTTACAAGGCTGTGATAATTCAGCATCAGTTTTAGGAGTTGACAGCATCATGTTCTTCTGGCTTGAGTTCATGTTATAATAAGGTGATTGCTCTTGGTTAGGTGTTGACTGGGCTGTCTTCTTTTTGGAGTTAATGACATCCAAAGGTGGTTTCCCTTTGGTACATTCCTTTGTGGCACTTGGACTCATAAGTTGAATGGACATTTCAACACTTTGACATGCGTTTCCAACTTTCCACCAATGTTCTTGATCATTGAACCCACCTAGATTGTGTGATGTGATTGAGATGTCCTAAAACAAATGCCCCATGTGTTAAATCATCCATCAGCAATTGTTTTAAATCTCTACATGGCTTTTTTCTACGTAAAAATGCATACATGCTCTAAGCTTTCATACCTTAACACAGATTTAAACAACTTGTATGTCAAGACAAGAAAAATCACATGTTATTATTATATAAAACAGAAAACAGATCAGTCCCACCAAATAGATCAATTGAGCCAAAAAATAAAATAAAATAATTTACAAGAAACAATGATCTTTACCATTGCTTCTGATACATTTTTTTCCCACATGCAATTGAGAGATAGAGCTAGTCTATTCGTTATGGGGAATCAATGCTCCAGGCCAAAAAGAGCTTACATCCGCTTTCTCCAGTGCATATTAGCTTAGCTGTGCTCAATAGGCCAGTTTAGCTTCCTCTCTGGCAGCCACTTTCCTTACCGAACCATTCACCATTATACTCTTCTAATAGCCCACTAGGAAGTAGTAGATGGTTGGGACATAAAATTGGGACGGTTTTCATCTAGGAGATCTACTTGATCTGCGCCAGGTGTATAGCAAAGGTAAGAAGGATACCTTTCCTCATATCACCCACTAACATTTTCCTTTTGGGATAGTACTATAAACAACACAGGCAAACCTAAAGTGTAACACACAATGCAATATGATAACACCAATTTTACCAACCTTTGGAGAAGAAAACTGCAAAAGGAAATAAAGCAAAACCAAACAATAGGTCAAACCAACCACTAAAACAATAAAAATTTGTCATACACTATTAAGTAGCTTTAAGCCAGAACAAAAATATAAACATATTTGGGAAGCCTGGACACATTTGCCTTCGTTCTAGTCCATGTGAACCCTTGATTCTGCATGACCAAATTCCTTTGCTTCATCTCCGCAAGAATTTTGGGAATTATTCTGCTCCATCAGCCAAACTCATGGTATACATGCAGCTGGTCCAACGAAACAAAGTTTTTGTGGTCCAAAGTTTGAGGACAGGAAGGCCACATATGAAGGGAACCAACTGTTTCTTGGAAGAAGGCAGCTTGGTCACCCAACCTTCAGCACCATGCTTCACCATGAAAAAACATTTTCCAATTTCAGAAGAGTCACAGAGAAACAAACACCAAGACAATTTTCGTCATCATGGCTCACCTCCACTGAGGTTCTTGTCTAAACCATTGCTCCACTGACCACTAGAAACCAAGTTGTTATTGTAATTTGAACATGTCCACATGCATCGCATGTGCCACCGCTTGTGTGTGTGGTAAAAGGTGTTCTATTCTCTCATTGTGAGCTTTAAAGCATGCAGTGGCAGGGGTTCTCTACCATGTGGAGGGCTGATAGGAAAAATCTACACAGTGAAGTTTTTGAAAGACCCTCTAGATCAGCAACTAGTAGTATGTCCCTGTCCACATTAACCTCATATCCACTGTCTATTGTACTTCACCTATGAATAATAACTTTTGATTACTCTTTCTTTTTTTTTAATTTTAAATTGGAAAGGGTGAAAAATACTCTTTTTCCATGTGGCAAAGGGTCATTGGGCCAAAAATTGCCAGATGGAATGGCAAAGACATGGAGAAACAAATGGAACCATTTTGGGTGTCTAGCACAACTACCAAATATCAAAATCATGTATAAAGAGGAAGCTTGTTGTATCCAATGACAGTATTTTTCATCTATAAAGGAATAACAGGACACATGGCACTGGTACAGGGTTTGGCGCCACCACCTTGGAAATCTTGCAGGTTTAAAATTGACTTGATCAAATAATCAAGTTGATTTTACATTTAAAGGTAGATAGTGTTTTAAATTTTGATAGAAATAACGTTGGGAAGCCATAAATGGATGGTAACCTTCCAATCTAGAACTAAAACTTGAAGGCTGAGAAAAATAGTTCATGTTTCATGCAAATAGAAGAGTAAAGTTTGGAACATTAATCAGTTTTGGGCTGTTCGCCATCCAATAGATTGTTGGCCCTAATAGGTTTGGTTATTGTTGGTGGTCAACAAAAATTCTTTTGTTTTGGAATTAATACATGTACGGGTCTTTCCAATTCAGATTATCAAAAGGGTTTCGGATTCGTAATGCCTCTAGACCGAGAACTTTCAAAATAGACAATGTCACCCATTATGGATAGTGTAAAGAAAAATTTACCAAAATTAAAAATACAAAGTACAATGCTGGTTACAGAGGTACCTTCGAATGACAGATTAGCTGCTATCTATCCTCTTGAAACGGGGAAGACCTCGTTTAATCTGGTCATTCGATCAAAGACAGATTATCCACTACTCTTTCACTGAAGCACCTCGTTGAATCTAGTTTCGCAAACAAGTCAAATTAGCCAATGCCCTCATTTTTGGAAGAGCTTCGTTGAGTCTGGTTCTACGTACAAGATAGATTAGCTGATGCCCTTCTCCCGGAAGAGTTTCGTTGAATCTAGGTCTACAGTGTAATCGAATCACCCAAGACAAGGGGTTCGAGTCACTACAGGAATGAATTACTACTAAGCCTAATCTAAAGCTACGACTATTGATAAGATATGTGATTTGTTGATAATGATTGAGATCTCTCCCCTCTTCTTCTCAGCCACAATTTATAGAACTCCTTGGGTAGTTTTTCAAACTTCATGGCCACTACCTCGAATAGTTATGGGTAGTTTGGCTTCATGACCACTACCTCGAGCGGTTATGGGTAGTTTAACTTCATGGTCATTACCTCAAGTGGTTATTATGGATAGTTA
>JAOXJP010232038.1:0-10537 GCA_025762735.1 Platanus orientalis | reverse complement strand
AATTAGGCATCACTGGTTGGTAGCTCAAAATAACTAACATAACAACTTAGAGAAACACAAACCCCTCAGGTCTAAGGGCGAGTCTATAAATATGAACTACACTTATCCTAACAATGATGTTTTACCAAGTGTATTCGTAATAGATCCCTTTAATGCATTTATGTAATACACCCACATGCAAGCTTAGAGTCTCACTCCAATGGCTGAGATTACATCACTTCATCATGTGACAACTTTACATGTAGCAACCCTATAAGTGATGTGTCCATGATTACCCATAGCTACAAACTTTTAGGTTTACAAGAATTGGATTAATGTAACCCACCCTTAGATGTCAAAGAGTTGTCACTTCGATTTGGAAAATAAGACAAGTTCTCAAACTATTTCTAGAGGGATCAATGACATAACAATTGCCACTTGTTCTTATTCCTACCACAAGTGTTATTCCACCGTCTTTGTCCTTTATTTCACATTTGTCTTTTGTAAATTGAACCCCATAGCCTTTGTCACAAATTTTACTAATGCTAATCAAGTTGTGCTTAAGTCTATTCACATAAATGACATCATTTAGTTTTGGAATTTTGGGGATCTCTATGGTCATTTTTCCTATGATTTTAGGGGAATTTCCATCACCAAATGTGACACTCCCTTTTTGATTTTTCACAAGATGAATGAACAATGATCTATCACCAATCATGTGTTTAGAACACCCACTATCAAGGTACTGCCTTGATGTGTTCCCGACCCTCAATGCCATATGAATGACAAGACATTTAACAAGCTCATCATTTTTAACCCAAGTCTTCTTGACCCAAGTTTGCTTAGGTTTGGCTTATTTGGTTTGGGCCATCCTTTTCTTGTTTTCAAGGTTTCTATTTTCAACTATTTGAAAGTAGTTTCTCTTCCTAAATCTTTTCTCGTTTAGGCACCTCTTAGAGTTTTGGAATTTTTGAGACTTTATATCATTTAGTCTTTTCCTGCAATCTACTTTCATATGACCAAGTAGCCCATAATAATGACAAGTAATTTTTGGACCTCTAAATGTAGATGCATGATGATACCAAGTGTTTTTCTTTCTTCCCTTATTTGTAGGAGTTTTACTCTTCAAAGAGTAACTTTGGTTATACCAACCATTACTTCTCCTATCATTATATATAGGGGTTTTTCCCTAGTAGGAAGATGTTTGGTTGCTATAGGACATCCTTGACCTTGAAGAAGATGCATGGAATGTCTCATTAGTTTTTCCCTTGTAGGAAGAGTTTTGTTTCTTTCCAAAATCCTTAGGCCTTTGAGAAGAAGCTTGATTTTTGTATGAGTATGATTCCTTTTAGGAGGGTCCTCTTCCATTGTAAGTCATGGGCTTTTGTTTTGAAGCTTGGGGAGGGACATGGTCCTTTCCCTTGGCTTTAACAAAAACATTCTTCTCTCCTTGATGAGTGGAAGTGTTAGTGTTTGGAGAGTTAAATCTAAGGCCACTCCTATCACTATGATCCTTGCCTATGACAAGCATTTTCTCAAGGTTTTCATATCCTTAAGCAACCATGGCAATGGACTTCCTCTTGTCTTTGTCAAGCTCTTTAATTGGCTTGAGATATTCTAAGGACATCCTAGTCAATTATGCACAAGTTATGTTCAACCATTTATTTTTGTCTCTTAGAGTGTTAACTTGGTTTTCTAAATCAAGTACATCAATGTCATTGGAACTAGCCTCTTCTAGAGATTTTATCTTTTCTTCTAACTCCAAAACATTGGTGGATAATCTTTCATTATCACTAAGAAGTTTTCTCTTCTCAACTTTTCTATTGTCTTTTTCAATGTTGGTGATCATTTGGAACTCACTTAGTTTTGTTTCTAGAATTTTCAATTTATTACACAATTTATTTATTTTTCGTTAAGGAGAGCGTCAAACTCATTTACATTGTGGGTCTCATTAGGTGAATCTTGTTGAAGTTGGGAGATAGTGCTTTCCAAGAATTTTGTCTTTGAACACAATTCATTGTTTAATCTTTTCAATTTCTTATTAGATTATAATTCCACGGTTTTCTATGAAGAGTTGATCAAAGGCTTCTTGGATGTCTTCCTCATCTTCATCCTCATCATCTTCTTCGTCATCACTTTCGGATTTACTATGATTTGATGGTACATCTAAAGAAGTACCTAAAACCATGAAAGCATTGACTCCATGTGAAACATCTTCCTCAATACTTTGGGACTCACACTCTGATTCCTCCGAGTCATCATCCCAAGTAGCCATCATTGCTTTGCCATATGGCTTCTTTTTCTTTTTGTTTTCACAATCTTTGGCAAAGTGGCCATCGCCCTTACACTCATAACAAATCATTTATTCTTTGGGTGGTTCATTTCCTCAAAAGTTTGGATTTGATCTTTTAGATTGTTGTTTCCAAAATCTCTAGTATTTTTGTAGAATTTTCTAAATCTTATAGCAACCTTAGCAAATTCCTTTTCATAATCAATATCTGTATTGGGGGACTCTTCTACTTTGAGTGCAATACCCTTCTTTTTGACATTTGGTTTAAATGTTGTTTTAAAAGTTTAAAGGGACCCAATTAATTCATCTACAACTATGGTGTCAATGTCTTTGACTTTCTCTGTGGCGGTCACTTTAGGTCTAAACCTTTCGGGAAGAGATCTAAGTATCTTTCCCACTATTACTTCTGATTTTAGAGCATCTCCAAGAACGGCTTTAGAGTTTATAATGTCTTGAAGTTTGTTGTAGAAGTCAATGAATTGTTCATTTTTCTTCCATCTTGAGTTCCTCAAACTTGATTGTGAGCATTTGAAGTTTAGATTTCTTAACCGCACTAGTTCCCTCATGGGTTACTTAAAGTAGATCCCAAGCTTCCTTACCGGTGGTGAGGCTGCATACATGTCTAAACTCATCTTGGCTTACGACACAAAATATGGCATTCAATGCCTTATAGTTATTTGTGTGTGAATTCTTTTGAGCATCATCCCACTCTCCTTCTGTAGTGAGGTCTTTTCCAACCTTGTTGGATAGATAACCAAACTCCTAAGTCAATGGCTTGGAGGAAAGTACTCATGCGGATCTTCCAATATGGATAGCTAGTCCCATTAAAGAATGGGGTTTTTGTGGTGGAGTAGGATTCTTCCAGGTTAACCATCTAGGAGTTCCTCTAGGTATATGGAACTTTGGCTAGGGTTGTTAATCCCAACAAGAGCAACCTTGTTCTGATACCAATTGTAATTCTATGTAGTTTTATCCTGTGGGGGGCTGAATAGGACATAATAAAATTTTAATTTCTTTTTGCCAACCAATATACAATTAAACCAATTCAATTTATTTTAGCATTTTGTAGAGATGACAATGTGATAGAAGACTTTTTGCTTACACAATTAGAACTAGCATGTCAATGATATCTCAAGTGGGTGATAAGGTGCTTGTGTCACAATGAGAAGCAAATGTGAGAAGGATAAACACTCTAATAACATGCAATCACACAAGTCAAGATTTATAGTGGTTTGACACGATGACCTACGTCCGCTCTCTAATACCCATAGTGGGGTGTGTTGATTTTTATTAATAGTTCTACTGACTATTACAAAAGTAATCAACCAAAGTTACTACTAATACTCTTATGAGAATGTACTCCCTCCAATGTCTTCGATGGAGGTGTTGCAATGCACCCAATATCTCCAGTTAGTGCTTCATGTCCAGTGTCTCCGGCAGATGTCTTCAAATGAATGTAATGGTTGTTTGTTGTGTGGTGCTTGGCCTCTTTGAAGGCATGTGTGATTATTGGGGTAGCACTAGTTGTGGGAGCTTAAGATTATTGAATCTAAGCAAGGAACCAAGCTCTCTAAGGCCTCTTGAAATAACAATAGCCTCTCTCAAGTCTAGATAAGGGATTCACTACTCAAGTGGAACACTTAGATACTCACACCTTCCTCTCAACTAAAATTTTCTATTTGCTCAAGATTTCCCCTTCAAGGGTTTGTGATTTTTTGAAAGAGAATATCTCAACAATGCTCAAGAATGTCTAAAGGAAGTGCCTCCTATTCACTAGGAATAGTGAGGACTTAATAGAGGTGAAAACCAGCTCTTTAGGGGACCAACAAGACCTAACGGTCAAAAATAAAGTTGTTGTCAACTACCCCGAGCGCTTACGGTACCTCTCGTTGAGCTCTTGCCTCTAGTCTCAAGCACTCAAGGCCCTAAACCCCCTTTTTCCTATTTTCTCAAGTCGAGTGCTCATGCTATACACTCGCAAGTGCTCGTGCTATACACTCGCAGGGTCTCATGAGGGCTCGAGCTCCCCTGCACTTTTTCCTTAAGCTTTTAGGCCCTTCTTCCCTTTTCTTTTGCTTAACCATTTATATTTTCAACTCCATTAGGTCTTCTAGTTTGCTATGGGATTTATACCAAGGGCTTTGGGTATTCAGACAACTAACCTTTTGAGAATACCAAGGCCAATGAATCTGACAGGCTTGACACTGGTGAGATGATGGCTCTTTGGCTTCACCTTAAAAACCTTACCTAGCATGATGAGATCACTTGAGGATTTCTTGGATCTGGAGAAGATCTTTTATTGATTCTCTTGGACATACACTAAGGGATACATTTGACAGATAAGCATATACATCAAATTTAGGAATGAAATTGACAACATGACTTAATATAAAGCACCTAAATTGTCTCAAAATCCTGTGTTGTTGTGCTGACTTCACAAGTACTCAAAGGACAACACTATGCCAGACCCTAGGCAACCCTAGTTTAGGAGAATAAAAACCCTCCTTGAGCCAAATCCTCTGAAACAAGAATAATAAGAAAAACCTAAAACCCAATTGAAACCCTATGAGAACTAGTCTAGTCCAACCCTAACCTTAGGTGGCTAGATATTAACTCTTATACATGTGTCTCAGGTAGTAGGCCACAACAAGTCCAATTCATAGACAAATGTGAAAATACAAGCTTTAGGCCTTACACCACCTCATATTCTAAATATACCCCAGACCCTTACTTGTAAAAGCCCTCCCTAAGCACGTACTTTCACTCATCTTCATGCAGAGTCACCCAAAAGACTCACTATTTGGCCCAAAACCTTCGATAACCTAGGATCCACCATGTTCATGTTTATTCCAACACCCAATTTTACCATTTTGCCCCCTCAAAGACTAATTGAAAGTTCCCAAAGATGTCATCCTTTAAGCATCAACCATCATGCATTTGCTAGAACCCATTTTGACCCCCACCACTACATCTAGAACATCCAAGAAACCCGAAAAGCATTGTCTATTCACATCCATAGGAGACATCGGATTGCAAATCCGATTCAACCACTATGTCCAAAACGTTTGAGAAACATGGAAAACATAGTTCGCTTGCGCTCATTGTAGGTCAGTTGATTGAAAATTGGGCCTAGACTGAATTAAGAAAAACCTATAATTATTACAATTTACTTAATTGAACAAGATAAATGCATCATCTCTAATATGTGTCATCTCCCTAGCAAAACCTTAATTCATCATTACAGCCCATCACCTCTCCCTTACACCCTCTTACACACATTTCCTCCTCATTAATGCCCTCACCACATGGCTGTTTCTAATTGATGCTCCCAAAATCCATCATTTGGATGTATGTATGAAGTTGTAAATTCCACTCCAAAAGAGTCTGTTAGTAGATGATTCATGTATAGGCTTACATGTATGTATATCTGTTAATTAATTAATCATGTAAGTTCAAGTCTAGAAGTAGCTTAAGAGGAACTTCACAAAACTGTATGAAGATGAATCACAAGCTTGTGAGACATGGAACCAAAGTGAAGACATTCATAAAGTCTCAAGCTTAGTGATAGGCATTTCATTCCAATACCAATCAATGCACCTCAAAGGTAAAGTAAATAGAAGGTTGTGATTAGAATTTGGTGAGACCATGAACCATTTGATTATAGGATGGTTTAGAAGAGACCTATCCAAGCTATAGAGAAGGCATCACACACAACTGGTTAAAAATTAGTCAAAAAATAAGGAAAGTATGTTGAACAAGAAAGTTTCAATTGATTGAAACTAATGTTTAACCGATCGAGATTTGTCTTTACTGATCAAACAAAGGTTGTTATGGGCCTAGTACGGTTCGACCAATCGAGAATGCAGTTTGATCGATTGAATAAAGAGTAGGCTCGATCAATCAAACCTATCTCAACTGACTGAAAGCCCTATGTTTGGAAAAAATATATAATATCTTGTAAAATCAAAGGCTACGATTATTTGACCTTTAAAGGAGATCTAATGCGAGGGTTTCCACCCTCTTTAAATGAAGAAGTCCTCCAAAGGTCTAAGGAGAACCCTAATATGCACAACATTATTGAGTGTTCTTGAGTATTCTGGAGTTTTTTTTTCTTAGTTTTCCTTGGCTCTATTCGGTTATGGTGTGAGCCTTCACACACGATCCAAGGGTGTGCTAGACTCTTGTATATCTATGTTAGATCGTGTATAAGAGTTTCTTAATCTAAGAAACCCACGAAAGTTAAAGTAGAGCCAAAAATTTAAAGGAGTATATCAGTGCAATATTCATCTAGAAGATCCCTCCAAAGCTACTGAACGAAATTGGTAAATCAGCCTATCAAGAGGCAACAATGCAACCATCAAAATCACTTCCTTAATTGCGAAGGCTTCTGTTAGAGACACTGGAAGTAGTTGTGTGCATTTTCCAAAGACATTGAATGTGGGTCACCCATCGAAGACACTGGGCATACTACTATATAAGGAAAGTTGATTATTGTTGAACTTGTAAGTGTTTAAGTTTTTTACGATTTTTATGTAATAGGTTAGGGTAATTTAATAAAATTTACTAGCTTGGTGAGGAGCTTTCGAGAGTGTTTTTTTTTTAAGAGAATGAATCTTTTTATCAAAGGATTAGAAAAAAATCGGTTTGAATCTCCAGTTAGAATGATTTGGAAGATCTAAAACTAAAAAAGAGTAGTATTTGCTAGCAACAACATAATAGAGGTAGTCAATCATGATAGATTGATCCGAAATCTTATTCAAATCCAATATAGAACCTATGGATACATAAGAAATGTATTAATTTGATTTTTTTTTTAAAATTGAATTCAAATATCCCTCCAGATTGCGACTGTACAATTGATGGAGATTGATTTATGATTTCTGATTGGGGTAAAGTGGTAGGTTGTGAATGGATGGTGACTTGAATTTGAATGGTAGGTGATATTGATGGTGGATGAGGGTTGGACAATTATCACTTGAGATATGTACTTCAATATCACGAAAGATCTCTTTTTCGTAAGGATAAAATAAAGGATTACTTTCGATCACAAGGAATATTTCATTCCGAATCAAGGCATATGAATCCATTGATCATATAGGTCTTATTACCACTTTATTCAGACATAGAGTTGAGGGTAAATGTATATTTTATTTAGTTCATAGTGGGCATATTGGATATAATTATGTAATTTGTAATATGTATATAATATAAATATAATATAATTATGTATATAATATAAATATATTATAATTATGTGTATAATAACATTGTATATAATACAATCAAAATTAATGTGATATAAAAATGTAGGTCCAGGTAGTGGCCGAACCGTTATAAATATTGTGTGTACTATTGTGTGACTTCTCATTGTGATCTGCATCATCATGTTTATATCTTGATCAATTAGTTTATCATGTTTTAACTGTAATATAAATTGGTAAATATATGTCCACACACACACACACACATCTTAATGCATTAAATTGGTAATCATTTAGTAAAAGTAATTCAATTCATATTTATGGAAAACATGATTAATTAAACATAAGGTTTCATAAACTTGGTGATAATTCGGAAAACTATGAGCCATGTTTCCACTTTGCTATAGTCCCATTATAATATATGACTAAACCCCGTAGTCTATGATAGTGTTCCCTATGTGCTATTACTTATTGCTAAAAGATTGAATAGTGAAATTCGGAACAATTGAATAAAGTTTAATTATATTGGTTTATTTGCTATGGTAAATAATATTTTGGGTAAAATCAAGGTAAATTGAATCTAGATCAAATTGGTTTTAGACAGTTGACCATAATCCTATCCACCCACTCTAGGATTATTAGAGCATACAAATAGTATTCCCTTTAGTATGCACACGATACCTTTAGGAATTTCACATCATGCCAACCATCACCTCTTCCCTTTACACCCTCTTACACACATATTCTCGTCATTAAAGCCCTCGCCACATGGTCACTTCCCATTGGTGCTCCTAAAAGTTATCATGCCAAGTCATTACCTCTCCCTTACACCCTCTTACACATATCTCATCCCCATTAAATCTCTCGTCGCATGGCCGTTTCCACATTGGTGCTCCCAAAATGCATCATGCTAACCCACACCCTCTTACACACATCTCCCCCCCATTAAATCCCTTGCCACATGGCCACTTTTCATTAGTGTTCCCAAAACCCATCATGTCACGATCCAGATCCATGGGTTGTCTTTGTAGCCCGAATCCAAATCCGTGACACTAGATGACACACCCTGAACCTGTATCTCATGGTGGAGAGATCCCATTTTTGGAATGCGACACTTGTCCTCAATCCAAAAGTTCGTTATAATTTTTTCTCATTTCTTTTTAATCCATTACAAATCAAACACAAATCATAACATAATTGCTCATTCAATTACTTTTTTCCTTATCAAGTGCTGCAGGATATTTCTATCAAACCATAATCAAAGTGCAATAGAATAAATCTATCAAGGATAATTAAAAGTACAAAGAAAAATGTCACCATATCCATTTTAAACCAATCAAAGATATCCACAAGTCTATATCAAAATAAGGCTTTTGCAAGCCATCAACATAATAATACTCTCCATCCTCAAAATGAGGTACAAACCAAGAAACGGGAATAAAAGTACATTTCATGTCCAAAACTTAAGGACAAAATAAAATGTAAACAACAGGCAGGATCACCCAACTCGTCTATCCTCCTGCATCCCATGCGGATCACATGATGTCTCTATTTCCATAGTTTCAATATGTAGGGTGGTGTCAATTGGGGTGAGCTTGAAGGGTTTAACGAGAATATATACTAAATATACAACAAAATAAAGATGCTAAAGAAAACACAATAACAGATAAAGATGAATCAAGATAGAGTAAGGGTGCCAAATGTATATGCATGTGCAACAAGTGATATAGACATAGGCAAGGAAATTATGAGTTTGGGTTGAAGTGCCTTTTATTCTGTCACCTTACTTAAGGATGTATTGAAGAAATAGACCTCTATTTAATTTAATTTTTATTTTAATTTTTTTTTTGTCCTTTAGCAAAATCCATGAAGGAATGGATCTATGGTGTTATTCGGATTATCTTTGCTAGAGTACCATTAAGCAATTGAATATATGAACATGGGTAAGGTTGTCAATTGGGTTAGGATAATCTGAAGTTTGACTTATTTGACTCGAAATTTGGGTAGGCTAGGAAATTGTGAGTTTGGGTTAGGCCGAGCAGGCTATAATTCTAGGCTCGAAGTAATGATTAGAGCTTAGGTAGGCCTTAGTCCAACCCGAAGTGTCTGATCTAGTTCAAACTACAACATATCATCTGTCAGAAAAGATGTTCATTTAAAAAAGTAGGTGTTAAAAAAGAGATACCAAATTCAAAAACACTTCTCTCTCCTCTTAAAAATATCCTTTTACCAAAAGAAAAAGCCAATAGTACACCACTAGTCATTGTGTGGTCATGTCACACAGGTCACATCAATTTTAATCTTAAAATATTTAATTTCTTTATATATAATATAACATATTTTACAATATATGAGGCTAAAAGTAAAATACTAATACATATAATTATGAGATTTTATATTTTAAAATATCTGATTTTATATGAATAATAGCAGTTCGAGCTTTCAGCTTGAGTTCAAGCCTCACTACTGTATTTGGGGCTGGGCTCGGGCTGATCTTAGCATGCTCCAGCCTAGCCCGATTCATAGCCCTAGATATGGGTTTTTTTATTTTAGGCTATGCTCGGTTGCAAGTAGAATGCAAGAAAGTGAAGTGAAGTTAGTTACAAGAAAATGAATAAAGTGAAGTGAAGTGAAGTAGAGTTAAGTTGTGTTTTCCAACTGTTGTTTGGTTGATTTAGAATACAATAAGAAAATGTAAGAAAATATTGTTTGGCTGTTAAGAAAGTATTTAGAAAATCAAATGTAAATGAAAAACTCTTTTATTTTAGATAACACAAACTCTTTTAATTCGGTATAAGTATCAATTTGAGAAGATCCTAAGTGATCTTGGTGCACCTGAAACTTGCCACATATAATCTTCACGGTCATGGGGATCATGTTGGTGAGCATGGCCACTATAATCATGTCAGTGACCATGGAACTGCTGATCATGGTTAGCATTACCACTCCCAATCCTTTTGTACTCATGACAGTTTTCATAATGGTCATGGTGATATTCATAAATAATAATAATAATAATGGTCATGGTGATAATGATGATGGTGGTCATTACCATGAGAGTGGTGCT
>JAOXJP010232037.1:0-10537 GCA_025762735.1 Platanus orientalis | reverse complement strand
AGATATCCGATTGAGGAGATCTTTATGGCGTTGGAAAGAAGACTTCAAGGGCTACAACTTCTATTTCACGAAACTTTTCCAAATTCGACCATTTTCAAGGCAAAAATCATGCTCCAAGATGATGGACGTGATTAGAATCTTTACCTGCGAATTTTTGGACGAATTTCTTAGATTTGGTTAGGGTTTTCTATTTTTTTGGTATTTGGCTTATAAATAAACTCAATGTAATGAAGAGAAATTGATTGATTTGATATATTGAATAAAATTTATTCATTGAGATTTATTCTCTATTTAATTCTTGGTATTTTTCTTTAGGGAAAATCAACAAGTCCCTGTTCCTAGTATTTTCAGCTTTGAAGATCAACAAATTCATGGAAGATTGTCCCAATTTGTTGGTGAAATTCATCACCTACGCTGTCCCCTGCATCACCAGCTGAGCAAATTTCAAGGTATGGACAGAAAAAATTCAATATAAAGGGAGGAGACATCAAGTGCAGTGCACAAAAGGAAGTTTACCCAACTTAGAAGAAGCCAACACACGGTTGGGTAGAACTGAATTTTAATAGGTGCTTGTTCTGCAATGTATAATTGCCTGTTATTGCTGAATCCATATGTACTTTGCATAAGCCCTTTGATATTGATAGGGACCCTCTAACATCAAAGTATTGGCTAGTGAAATTGGACAGCCCAAGATTCAAAACATTCTTTCTCACAATTAGACCTTTTGGGTGAAATGTGGACTTCAAAGTGGGTACAGTCACAAACCAGAACCAACAATAGAGCAAGTGTATTGTCTAAACAAGCAGTGCCTAATTCTTCTTTATACATAGGAAGCAGCCTCTATCTTCTCACTCCTCTCTAGTAACTTTCACTTATGGAAAAGAAAATTATAAAGAAGATGTTTACAGCTTTTGAATTTACTTTGAATTTTTTCTCTATTCTTGGTCCCGTATCCATCAATCATTCATCTTTTTGTATAAAACCTATGCAACACTAATTAAAGTGACTGCCTGCTGATAAGACTATGATAAGTCGTATAAAGGAAATAGTAATAAAATGAGATAATTAGCTATATCATCCACTATGTTTTCATTTTCTTCTTATTTTTACTATGTTTTATTTTAATTTTTGCAGGAAGGGATTACAAATCTATAGAACACAACAACGGCTTCTAAGGTGAAGCTGGAAAAATACCAACAAACTCGAAAGATGAATGATCCCAAATTACTGTTTTTAGACCAAATGATTGTAAAACTACAAGGTTGCCACCTCCTTTCAAGAAAGTAATCTAGAGCCATTGCCATAATACCTTCAGTGCACAGTCTACTCTTGCCATAAATATAATCCCAGGATGTGCTGCATCAGGTCCATTAAAAAGCCTCGCAACTTTTTCATAATGAGGCTGCATAATTGTTGCCCAACCAAAAAATGTCAGACAACAATATGCAATAGTGGTTGGTACATGTCAAAATGTAGCAAATTATACCTTGTAATTTCTGCATGCAGGACACCTGCAAAAACAATAAGAGTATAGGATTAGTACCTCAGAGTTCAAATGACATACAAACAGGGATACAAAGTGAAACATCTCAAATAGGGACATAAGAGCAGTATTTGATGAGGTGTAGTTATAAATGAACAAAAAATTTATTAAAGCCATTAAAGAAATTGAAACCCATGATTTTCTCTTTCATAAATTCAACTTACAATCAACCAATCCTATCCTTTGAAACTTTGTCCAGAACTTAACCATGACACAATTCTTATCCAATCCATCACCTTTCCCACTCAATAACTTAAGTTCGTTGGAATAGCTAATGCTTCTGACTCAACACCCTATATTGAAAATTTGTTGGGTAAGAAATGAAATGACCTAATGTGGTCCCAGTCCAATCCATCACCTTTCCCACTCAATAACATAAGTTCATTGGAATAGCCAATGCCTATGACTTAACACCCTATATTGAAAATTTGTTGGATAAGAAATGAAATGACCTAGTGTGTTCCCAGATGTTCCTTGAGGGGGGTGAACAAGAGTGTCCTAAATTTTTTGCCTAATCAATTTGTCCAAGTTTAATTATAGAGATATTCAATTTAGTTCAGGGTTGTGAAGCCCACGAGACAAATATTGTACCAGGTTGATAAATGCAAATTGTATATATATGAATACAATACCAAACTCTTGCTCCAATTAATTATGCATTCAATTATGTCCCTTACACCTAGCTATAGTGTATAGTGTACCATTTTGATCCAATTAAATTAACAATCTACACTAACAAATACAAGTGCAAATATGGGCAGATCAAGCACACAATAGAGACAAGATATATAGTGGTTCAGCCCAACTTGGCCTACGTCCACTCTCGAAAGCTCTTCCTCGAGCTAGGTGGATTTTATTAGAGACTGCTTCACTCTACAATAGGAAAAATCACAAGTAAACCTTACTCTTACAAAAGTACCCGAGAATCCACTTGCTTTTGCAAGACCCCACGTCCAGTGGCTCTGGTGAATGTGCACAACTCTTCTGGTGGCTCCGGCAAAAGTAAACAATAGTACAGGTATGATTTTGTTTAGGTTTTTTTTTTTTTTGAAAGGTAAAGAGATCATTTATTGAAAAAAAGAAGAAAAATGGCCAAAGGCTTACAAAGAAAAGGAATCACCAAGAAGGTGATATCCATCAAAATACAAAACAAAAGTTAAAAACAAAACCCGCATAACTCTTTACTACTTAGGATTCCTACTTCCAAATATCAAACCATTCATTCTCATCAAAGGATCCAACTACCAACATCCACTCAAGTAGCATATTATAAACATAAATTCTAAGTTCACCAAGGCTTCGGGATTTGTTCTCAAAAATTCTGTTGTTTCTCTCCTTCCATAAACCCCAACAAATAGCCCCTAGTAATGCATGCAAAATATCTTGATAAAAATTTCCAACACCTCGCATCTCCCAACCTGAAATCAAATTGTTAAAAGAAAATAGAAAAACCAACGCAGATTGAAAATGAGAAAGGAAAAAATACCACATGCCTCTTCGGTAGGTTATTGTTACTATGGTGCACAACAGCGATTAAGAGTACTTGATGTGATGAGAAACTTCACATGAAGGCTCTACTCTCCAAGCCTTCGATGGTTTCAAGGATTAGAACCCTAACGACAACCCTTCTTAATGATATTTACCAATATTAGGCACTATGGTCAAACTCTAACTCCCCTTTTTACATATTGAAGAAGTGTGACTTCTTCAATACCAAGAATCTTAACGTTTTTCCTCAATAATAACCTTAGAGTTCGTGCCAAGTTAAACCTCATAAAGAAATTATATAGAGGGTAAAAAAACCTAAAAAATATCATGCTCAACGGTCATAAGATCTTGGAGAAATCTGGCAAGATTTGGATGAAAACTTTCTAAATTTTGGCATTCATGATTGATCATGAATATTGGTGATCATTCATGGAATCTAGTGATCGATCTTAACTTCGATCATGGCTCTCAGGAAAGCCAAGATCTCAGGTACCCTACGCGTGATCGACCATGGCTTCGATCATGGTCCTCGGGAGTTCATTTTTGGTTCCATACCCTACACATGATTGATCATCACATTAGTGACCGATCTTGGACAATTCTGTTGTCCTCTTTTGACCTTGGTTTTTAGTCCATTTTGATGGGTTTTTTACTAAGGTTTTGGGTAGGTCCTCTACTCAACCCTAGGCCTTGGTTTAGGTCTTTAGACCACCTACCAACCCTTCAAAATAATTACCTTTTGGAGCATAAGTTGGCTTTTGTCTAGAGTTGAACTAGGCACTTTGGTCACTTAGGCTTCAGTCTTGTAGTCCTCTTGCCTGGACTTGATCTTCACTTGAGACTTGTAGGACATTGGACATGACAATATAGACCTTTACATGACATTTACATAGTTACAATGAATTCCACATGTACAAGTCCAGACTCACACTACCATGTGCTTTTCTCAATGCGCAAGGGATTGACAACTTACACTTCGAAGAAAATGGTCCTAGTAATGCCTTGACCATTTCTTACTTGACTTAAGTGGCTTAGATCTCTTTAACCAGTCAACATGATAAATATTATTTAATATTTATTTTTTTCTATGGTAAGATTTTATTAACCAGAGAGAAAATATATAGGGAATTGTATGAGCTATATAGCATCAAAAAGAAAATGTCGCCAATGACATACTATCATAAAAAAATTAAAGATCAGTATGATAACCCAATAACCTACCATGAAAAAGTCTCCCAGAATATGTTGCCCAAAACTCATTCCTCATGCACTAAAATTGGTCGGAAACTTCTTCATAACCTAGATACTCTCTAGTCGGATCAATGCTTATTCAAAAGATACTACCTTAATAAACCTAACTTTTTATCTATTAATATATCTAATGAATACCCAAATAATGTATAAAATTATGTTGACTGTCTTTGCAGGCGGACAATTTAAGCATCTTTTTTACTCATACAAAGACTTTACAACATGTACTACCCAATTTTAACATGTTGCCTTGACAGTGCTTTATATGATATGAGGATCTATCAGATTGCAAACATGACTGAACAGGTGATGCTGCAATAGAAAGGAGGGTATCATTAGCAGAGCCTGTATACTAGCTATATGAAGTCCTGATGTATCCACATAAAACTCAACTTTACTGTTCATGTAAATCAATCTGCTTTGAGAATCTAACATGACAGGAGAGAAGAAGCAATCCAGATTCCAGCATCACAACCCATTAAGCCTTCAGACCTACATACGGCGTCCCCTGAACAACTCTCCACAGCAAGGGAAAGCCAAGTCAAGTAAATAAATGCACCATCCGAAATTCAACGCCTACCTTTAAAGACAAACAAGTAATCCAAAAAACCGATTGACAGGGCCATATGCTTTTTCCAAATTATATGTGCACAACCCACTCAAACAATCTTCCCTGAGACAATCAAAAAGATTGTGCTCATATTTCCACTTTTCATTCACAAACACAGCTTAACAGGGTGAGATAATACTTCCAATAACTAAAAAATGAGAAAAAGAAAGAAAAGTTGGAAAGCATTTAATTAACTCTCCCCAGAATTGATGTCTTTGGGATTTGGGTGGTAACGCAGAATTCCATTCTTCCAATTTCAGCACAAAGCCACTTATGTGTCTGGTAGACCTTCTAGCTAACATTGGAAAGGCACCAAAAAAGTTCCTATTCATCAAATAAATTTCAAAACTAATAAATGTGTTAAGAGGTTAAAACACGTCTCTTTTCCTCCATTAGTTCTCTTCCTTCAGAAAAGGTCTTCAATAGTAGTTAAATGGTTCACCACAAGTAGAGGGTGAATAAGGAGAAGCTAGTACATCCAAAACAGCCAAACTATTATCTCTCTTGATTTAAAACTCAAAATTGGTGAACCTAGAAGCTTCACAATACATTGAAATAGGAATCTAAAAGTTAGATACTAAAATAAAACATTGTCTTCCCACTTCTTCAAATTTCATGATAAACCGTATCATGGATCAACAAATACATCTCTTCCAGCAGAAAAACAAAATAGAACAAAAACAAACAAAAACAAAAACAAAACCAAACAAAACAAAATAAAGATATTAAAATCATGCCTAAAAGAACTCCATGATAAAACCTAAAAGCAATTCAAAAAATTTAAAGCCTACAAACAATTCCAGAACCATTTATCCATCCAAGATCGTATTACCAAATGAACACAAAATAAAAGCAAAAATCTTTCGCAAGCATCACAAAATGAAACAAATCACGCAAACTACCAATAAGTCTTGATCTAGACACTCACCAATGAGCGAAGAATTCGACTATGGAGAAGGAAGCCGGAGAGTTCCTGAGAACTTCATCGAAATTGGTGCTGTTCAAATCGACAGCTGCATCAGGGAGATCAGGACCACTAAGAGCTCTAAGGATCGATCGCGACCCAACGGGAATCGATGACGCTTCGAAGCTCAAGAGAAACAGAAACAAAAGAAGAAGAATCGGAGACATAGAGCTGATCGAGTTGAAAAAATGAAGAGACAGAGTTACAGAAACCGTACTGAAACTTTTTCTGACAGAACATTAAATTAGGGTTCTAAGAAGCACCATTTCCGGGAAGAATTGAAGTAGGAGGAGGAAGAACAGATCCCAATAATCTAAGAAGAAGCTTTGAAACGGGAACCGTTTTCAGATTTCACGGCGCATAGCCTATAAAGTGTGTCAGATATTCCGGCAAAATTAATTTGGAATGAAAATCAGAAGTGCGTATTACTCATGGTAGTCGCGAGTGTACAAAGCATCGAGAACCAGAGAGAGAAATGGTCTTCTGTGACCAATGTGTGACGTATATCATACACCGACACTTGATGTATTTTATTTTTTTTTAAAAGCCGCTTTTTAGGCACACTTTTTTATTTGAGTATCTTTTTATGGTTTTTTGCCCTATACACACCACATGTCGGTCAATGGTGTGATCACAAGTTACTCACTACAAAGGGGTGAAGTCATCTACGCCACCCCTCCTGATGGGACACTCAGGGGGATATCAATTCACTTTTTGGAGATTTTTGATTCCCCCCTGGTGTCCCATCGGGGGGAGTGGCGTAGATGATTTCACACCCACTATTGCTTTCAGTCTTTAATTTACCGTGCGACACATGAAAAAACAAAATAGGCAAGCGTTTTAACTTTCCTTTTATATATGGACACATAATGGTAATGAAGCATAATAGATTTCAAATGTAAAATGGCCGTAAGACAAATTTTATGTTGCAAACTTTTGTTTTACTGATGTTGTTTGTTTGGAAGTATAAATAAATAAAAGGTCTAAGATTTTGTTAGTAGGACCCACCATTTTACTCTCGGCGTGGGATCAGTTTATGAGCGCTTCCCTTAACAAACGCTCATCATTGCTCTTTGTCAGGGTCAAACACATCAGCATTGAAAAGTGATTTTCACTTTTTTGGGGGGTGTATATTCACTTTTTAGCGCTGATGTGCCTGCCGCCTGATAAAGAGCAGTGGTTAGCATTCGTTAAAGTGAACATTTTTTATCCATTCATGATTTTCATCTTTCAACATGCCAAATAACCGGTTGTAGCAAATTTTGTTGTAATTTTTTGTAGCATGAATAAAAGATCACAAAAGGGCAATACCCAAGCTTTTGTTCATACTACAGAAAAATTTTCTTACATCTAATCATTTCTCACTCACATGGGGTTTTCTTTTCTTTTTTTATGCTACAATTTGCCACAGCAGATCCTTAGACTTCCACTAAACACCTTCTTAAAAGCCAACATAACACTTACATGATTCCAAAATGGCGGCAACTTTGTTCTAGAACCATCCAAAGTGGTCACTCAGAATTTTCTCTTGCTTTCAAGATTCGTGAACATGCCTTTGAAAAAGTGAATTATCACTTTTTTGAATGTACGTGTGCACCAATGATCTACGAGTAAGAGAGGATCTGACCCCAAAGTGGTTCATGCATGTGTGACAAGGTTGGTGGCGGATAAGACTGAGCTTTTAAAAAAGAAAATAGGCAATAATTGGCGGTGGCATACAGTACATATCTCGTATAAAGTTGAATTTTGGGTGAAAGTTTTAAATTTTTTTACAATGTGGCATGCACTAAACACCACCACCACTTGCCGCCAGGATTTAAACTGAAGAGGATCCTTTACCGGTTGGGGCTTATCTAATTAATGTCAAAAGAAGGCAGTATGTCCCAGTGAAATCTTAAGAAGATTATAGCTGAAATGTTGTCACCTGACACACTTGATGTATACGGTTGTTAATGGGCTGGGCTAACTTATATTGGGCTGAAGTTTTTGGGCTTATAACCAATGTTGTGGCTAAGGAAGATTCGTGGGCCAAATTTGATTAAGCCAATTAATGAAACTGCTGCTATCAGTCTATAGGTTGAGATTCAATATTATATGGGTCCCACTAGAATAATAAAATAAATCAGTTAATTGTAATATTGCGTAGCAGGTATTGGGTTTGAAGTCCATTTGGACCTTTTATTTATTTTTTATTTAATTTTTTGTTTTTTTGGTACGATTGGGTAACAAATTTGCTCAACAACACTACCAACTGTTTTGTACATATGCTACTTGTTGGAAAAGATTAGGTACGGAAATCTGCTTTTTCTGATGTATTAAAATTTCATCATGGGTGGACACATCAGCATTGAAAAGTGATAAGCACCCCCCCAAAAAGTGAAAATCACTTTTGGCACTAACATGTCAGCCCCCTGATGTCATTCTAATACATCAGGAAAACAGATTTCTGTACCTAATCCCAGCCCGCTGCTTGTACGTGGTTCAAAAATATATTCCCATGGAATTATTGACTGGAAAACCAAAAAAAAAAAAAAATCAAATGGGCTACAACCGCTTATAACGTAGCCCTATCAAACATTTGGAAGAGACTTAGGCTGTGTTTGGTAACACTATATTAGTTTTAAAAAATAAATAAACACTTAATAATAAGCACTTATTTTTAAACGAAATGATGTTCTGTGGTAGCATTTTTGTTTGAAAGAAATGCTTCATTGTCATTTAAATGTTTGATTAAAACACTTATTTAAATGAAGTAAATTTTTAGTGACCACAAAAACATCTGTGATCCTTTAAGACCATATCACAGGCTGACACGTAGCATACATAGGGTTAAATGCGTCAAAAAGGTATAAAAATGAAAAGTTAGGTGCCTAAAAACACATCACTTGTTAGTCTCTGGCATGGTCACAAAGGTCACAGATGTTTTATGGTCACAGAACATTTGTTTCGTTATTTAAATAGATTGCCATGCAGATGATTATTTTGTCCATATGTCCATGCACCTGACGAATAGATATTCGATGTAAACAAGGATAAAGGTTTGGAAATCTTGAGCTAGCAATGACTGGTTGTACAAGTAGCCAAATTGTAGAGGGAATGGAAATGGACAATAGTCCAACCGACGAATCCCTCTATGATTCAAGCCCATCAGCCAGCCACCCAGAAGAAAACCATTGACCGACTTTCATCTAATGTGGAGAAGGGAGTGATTCTTACCTCTACTTCCTTTACAATCCCAGATAGACGTATTGGAAGAGGGCTCACCACTAGTGCCAGTTGACTGACGTATTGCTAGATGAGATACCACATTGCATGATGTGTTGGATCCTGGCATGAATCCAAGATGTTATATTACCTGCAAAAGCTATCGAATTCATTAAACTCATTCATATAATAGGGTAGATTTTTAGGGTCTTTATTCGTGTCATTAAGCCTCATGTCCTCAGGTTGCTTATATATCCCTTTAAAAGTTAATCAAGCTAGATGTAGCTCTACTAAATTGATTCAAGGCATAGAGATACCGTTATTGCTTTTCTTAAGGATAGTCGAGGCATCCCACTTTATGTGTAAGGAATCGCATGTCAAGCTAATCCAGTGATATATACAACCAAGTTATGTCTCTCAACAAAGTGCACTTCCTAGAAAGACCACAATACCACACATACAAACTTATTGTCTTTTATGGTTAGGTACCCAAAAAACAAGTAATAAAACTTGTTCAAATTTTGTTTGGTTTATATTCTATGTATACACTATTTTATTTATATGAAATAAAATACTTAAAAATGAAATGAAAAGAACCACTTACTTAATTGGACGATTTGACAATAAATCATACTCGAAATTGATCAAGGCTAGTGTTTGACACTATATCCTTAAGACAAATTTCGCCCCTCGCATTGGTGCTTACGAACTCATCGGGCGTCTACCTCCCAAGATACAATTATCTATATACACAGAAGAAGCACCGCAATCTGTGTACCTGACGAATCAATTTTTTGTTGTATTCTCTCTTATAACACAAACACATTATCATGCTCTCTTTATGCCTAATTCAGACACCTTTATGACACCTAAAGGAACACTATGAATTTTGAATTCGGAATTGAGTAATTGAATAGAGTAAATAAAATGAAGGATGAACGTTTATTTATAGATATGTTCATGTATGTTCGAAACGGGCATAGGGACACAACCTTTGGTGTTCAAACAATGCAATTTAATAGCCACCTACATGTTCATACGAAATGGACATGTGTCAAAGGAAATGATTTAATTGGCACCTACATGTCTGTACGGAATAGACATGTGTCAGTAGGTGTGATCTAATAGCCACATGTGTGTCTATTAGATTACAACAGTCACCAAGGGCATAACTGTAAGATCCATATGAATTGACACACCCCCACAAGGGCAAAAGTGTAAAGACATGTCCCCCATAGGTATAACTGAATCTAGGAGAAGAAAAAAAAATAGTAATAAAGTTATTATTTTATTTTTCTTATTGACCCAACCTGACCCAGTTCGGAGCACATGTGTGTGTTTAAATATAGGCCTGGCCCATGTTGGCTAGGTCCTCTCCCATCCACAAAACAGTGGTGCCCCTTGGGGCCCAAACTTATGTTCAACATTAGTGTATATGAACACACAATGTTTTATGAGCTAGTCCATGTGGGACTAT
>JAOXJP010232036.1:0-10538 GCA_025762735.1 Platanus orientalis | reverse complement strand
GGGAGTTCAGTTGCAATATGTAATAGGGATTATTGCAATTAGTGGTGTGCCAGTTTGTAATTAACAAAAGATAGGGTATCTTTATTCCAGTTTGACTTAAATAAGGATACTGGGCCCCACAGCCGAAGGATAAGAATCCCATAAGGATCCCACACCCTCTAGGGTTACTTTGGTTTCCCAAATACTTTAAATATAGAGGTACCCACGTTCAGAACAGGTCCTATAACTTTTCTGGAAGTGGGAGAAGCACAGTCATTTAACAAACATGTCTTGATCTTTTGACACTTCAACAATCTACTCTCTGAAGCTTTGAGACATTAGACTCAACAAAAAACAGAAGCAAACCGCAAATGAAGTATCATTACTAGGAAGAAATGGCTTCAACAAGGTGATATTTACCGGCCTTGTACATATGAATGCTCTCCATATGAGTATATCATATTAGAAATATGTCATTTTCTTCTTTCTTTTATATATATTATCAAGGAGAAATGGCTTTAACTAGGTGATATATATATGCCTTGTACATATGAATGCTCTCCATACGATTATATCATATTAGAAATATGTCATTTTCTTCTTTCTTTTATATTTATAACTCATTATAAATCAATGAAATCATATACTTTCATAATTTTCCTTTTTTCTTACTTATGCCTGTGAAGGATTAATCAAAGGTTTTCTCTTTCCCTCATATTAAAGGAGACGTAATACTGAAGGAGTGATTTGCCACACAATTTTCAAGCAACAAAAATATGTGTACATTGATCACAAGCAGAACTTATCTACCATATGAAGAAAAAGGGAAAAGAAAGCAAGATCAAAGAATTGAGACAACCTTGCATCTAATGTATCCTTAGTTCATGTGATTCAGTTTCCGTTTTGACACAATTAAAGCTGAGCACTGCTTTTTAATGCATCCATTAGTTTTCGAAAAGTAATGGCACATACGGATATGTTGAGGAACAATTGACACAGTTGCATAGGACTGTATTTGGACTTCAAGACCGTATCCAGCTGCTTACTCTTACTTCACATTCTTTTATCTTTTTATTTTTTTCAAGCTATAGAGGTGGTCAAAAAGGTGCAGGAGGAAATATTTGGAGAATAAAGAAGGCAACCCAGTTGCATGTACTAGAAGATTTTGTTCCCAAAACAATATAATTACCTTTCACAAGAAAGATACTTTACTTGGAAGCTAGTATTTGAGAATGGGAAGAAAGAAGTAATTCACTTTTAAAAAAATGGCAGACTAGTATCATTCAATGGTTATGTCCTATTTTGGAGATCTACGGGCCACTGCTTGGTTCAGTTATTCTAATGGCTTGAACCTTGAATCATGCCGTCAAGAATGATTCTTGGCATAAGATCTCCTAGGTAGGACCACTGAATATTGCATGTCTGTAACCCCATTTTCTAAAACCCATCGTTCTCTTTCCTCGGAGCCATTTGGGGATTCCTGGTCCTTAGCATCCAGTGCAGAGACGGAAAAAAAAAAGCATCTGGGGTATTTTCATACTGATATTTTAAATACACTGGGCCCAACTTGCCATGGGATTTCAGTATTCTTCCCTCAGAATATCAATGGCCTGCTCAAAACAAAGACATGTCCTCTTCAACTAGAATATGGGGATACTAAAGCTTGTATCAGTTCATGTGCATTTGAATAGCCCTCAGTCTATTGCCATGTGGATTGTGCCATTAATAAACAATATTCTCCAAACCATACCACCCCAAATTCTGCTTTACTATGGAAAGTAAAAATTTGATAAGTTGCTGAATTTTATCCCGAGGTTATGAGAAGGTAGCCTTCTCACATGTTCTTAGAGAGGCCAACCATGAGGCTCACAATTTAGCTAAAGTGGCTTTGAATGTTAATGATTATTCATAAAATAAAATAAAAAATGTTAATGATTATCAGTTTGCAAGGGCGCCATGCTAACTTTAGTTTAGTTATGAATAAAATTTTTATTACCGAAAACAAAACGCCACGGCAAATTGGTCAAAAATGTGATTCTATAATTTTATTGTACTTTTTCAGTATGGTACTTAAAAATCCTCCACTGTTATAGGTTGCAGTTTTTAGTGGTAGATTAGATTGCATCTTATGCTCTTCCAGAACACCATAACTGTGTGCTGTTCTAGGGTTGCAGCTGAAATCCACCTTTTTTTTTTTTTTTGGTTGAAAGAGTTGAAAATGCGCTAGGAAGAGCATAAGATGCAACTTAGAATAAAATGAATAATGATTTTTTTTGCCGCCATACTGAAAAAGTACATTTTGGGTTCCATAGCAAAACCTTTTTCTTTCTCACGACCATGTTGGGCTTATCTTTAGACCCTAACTTTTAAATTTTTATTTAAATTTATTTTTCATCTATTATTCTCATTTATTTTTCACTACTATACCCTGTTATTAGCTATGGTGGCATTTTACATGGACCCAAGTGATCCACCTATATGTCTTAGGTATGGACATCATCATATGACCAAAACGATTCGATCAAAAAGGAATAGGATCTCCTGCACCCATTTGTCTGTCCCCCTGTGTCCCCACACACAAAGGGTGGTGGTTTATAGATTAAAATTGTAAAAACAGTTTCCAAAAGAAAAAATAGGTACCCATACAAATGGGGTGTATACGGTTTAAACCATTAAAAAGAGGCACCAAATTCAAAAAACCATCACATGTCAGCCTGTGGTGTGGAGACACAAGGGAACATGCAAAATTAGGTGTAGGAGATCCTTTTCCCATAAAAAATTAGCTTTCTCTAGAAACTGAAAATAAAAATAAGAGTCCTTGATAAGATATTGACAGCATCATAAAAAGCCATATGACTTTACATCAAACATGCAATGGCTTACGTTTACTTGATATTATATTAACTTATCAGCAGCAGGGGCTTTGACACCAGTGGCTGAAAGTAAATAAATCAACTATGAGGAAGCACCTCAATCCCATCACATGCATTTGAGTTACCATTGGAGAATATAAAAGTAGAATTACTTTATCGATCGATGCTTCCATAGACTTTTAATGTAAGGTAGAAAGATGGGTGGAAAGCAAGATTCTAACCTCCAAGCCACTAACAAGAGATTCAAACAAGGACAAAGGACGATATCTGAATTATAAAGCACTTGCATACTTCTTGTATCCCTGTGCATTAGTCTCCCCTATATCTCTTTCATGTCCTTTTTGATACTACATGAGCTAGTCAAAAAGGAGTGGAAGAAAAAAAGAAGGTTTGAAGAATAAAGATGGCTACCCATTTGCATGTACTTGGAACACATTCTTTCTCAATCACTATTTACCCATTTTGACTTTGGATGGAAGGATAAGAAAGAGCTGCCCTCCCTACCTCTAGTACTGCAATTTGAAAATCTTTAAGTGATTCTAATCTTCTGATATAGATAGATAGACTTTGTTTTTCCAAACAATTCCATAATTTTTTTGGTTCTCTAAGATCATCAGATGGAATTTGATTCTTTGCATAGGAAAGTTAACCTATGTTGAACCCATTAAGTGAGGGTCACAACTATCTTGCAAGTGGGTGTGTGAGTATCCTTCCACCTTCTTCAAGGTATCTCTTCTTCCCAAAGACAGACAGGTCTTAGGCCAATAGATGTTCGGATGGCCTAGATAAAACTCCACATATTTTTGTGTAAGGTGAAGAAAGAAGCAATTTCCTTTTCCCTAAATACCTCAAAAGCTCACTTGAAAAGATGTGATTGGGAGGCAACCTAAAGCAATTAAAATGATAAGTTTCCACTAAGCCATCTATAATATAAAAAGTTCTAACTTCCTAAAAGGAGTGATTCTCCAAGTTAAACCACTTATTAGAACTCATCTGCATGTCATCTATATGCTTAATGAGGCACAGATGCATTCCAAAGTATTACCCCATCCCCCTCCCCCTACCCCCAAAAAACAATGCTTCTAAAACATGTTATTTCTTCAATAGCTACAAAAATGCTATCTTTTCTTGACGAGGAAGGCTTCATGAGCAAACCAATACTTGAGCCCACTGGTTGCATTGCAACCTACCCTAGTGCCAATTGGCATTGTCTAGAGTTGAAGTCCTTGAGATCTGACTAAACTACTATCACTTTTCAAATCCTCAAATTCTATTGGGTAAAAGCGTTGAAAATTCGAACCCTTCACACGCCAAACACACGGGGAAATCCACATGAGAAATGTGGCATATTCCCTATTGCCCCACTTGTCAAGTAACTAGAAGGGGGGGGGGCTCTATTTCCTTCCTCTAAAACTCCAACTTTCGGTTCAGCCCACCTTTCCACTCTCTATATAAGGAACCCTCAAGGATCCAGACTTCCAAAACAGATCACACTACCCTTCTCATTGTACGAGAACAAGAAAAATGGCTGCCATTTCCCTTGATCCAAGAATGAAACTCCAAACTGGCAAGGACCGCCAACAAGGAGCTCTAGTTGAAGAGATCGAGGGACTCATCAAACTATACAAAGATGGTCGCATCGAACGACCGCCGATCATGCCCGACGTCCCAAGCACAGTAGCTCCGATGCCGGACGTGACCTCTAGAGATGTAATCATCTACAAATTCACTAAATTATGGGCACGTTTCTACGTGCCCAAATGCCAAGGGAAGTTACCTTTACTTGTTTACTTCCATGGGGGTGGATTTTGTGTTGGCTCGGCCGCTTGGATCTGTTACCATGAATTCCTAGCCAAATTGGCTTCTAGAGCTGGTTGCTTGATCATGTCTGTGAACTTCCGTTTGGCACCTGAGAATCGTCTCCCGGCTGCCTATGAAGATGGCTGTAATGCTCTCATGTGGGTGAAGCAACAAGCTCTAAATGGGTCTGATGATCAAAGGTGGTGGTGGAGCCAGTGCAACTTCTTAAAGGTCATCTTAGCCGGTGATAGTGCAGGTGCAAACGTGGCCTACAATGTAGCAACAAGATTAGGGTCACTTGTTGCTTATGGGCCCACCATTCCAAAGCCTTTGTGCATCAAGGGGGTCATTTTGATTCAACCCTTTTTTGGAGGAGAGGCAAGGACTCACTCAGAGATGTACATGGAACAACCCCCTAGCTCGGCTCTAAGTCTGACAACCTCTGATGTTTACTGGAGACTATCTCTTCCTTTAGGAGCTAACCGTGACCATCCTTGGTGCAACCCTTTGGTTAAGGGTTCGACCAATTTGGAGGGCTTGAGACTTCCCCCGGTTATGGTTTGTATCTCAGAGATGGATATATTGAAGGATAGGAACCTGGAGTTCTGCACTGCCATGCGTAGAGCAGGGAAGAGTGTGGAGTATGTGATGTGCAAGGGCGTGGGGCATGCATTCCAAATACTTCATAACTCTCAGCTCTCACAGCCTCGAACCCATGAAATGATGTCTCATATCAAGGCTTTCATCAATTGATAACTGTGGTTTGTTTCTCTTTTTTATTTGTAAAAGATACTGGGGTACTACCGTACTACTCCTTTAGTATGTGAAGCATCTACACCGAATAATGATTTCACAAAGTACAAAATGCAATTGTCCTATCTCTATGCATGTTTTTATGATAAATGTGGCATGTGCTAATGGGTTTGAAGGCATTTTGTTCTCTAATACAGCCCATAGTCAAATCGAGTATGATCTGATTTCATGAGAGAGAGAGAGAGAGAATTGATTCCAATCCTTCCATGGTGGGTCCTTGAAATCTTATCAGCGTGAAGGATGAAGTAAACTCACTTGTCCATTTATGGTGGACGGGCTCATTTTTTTTACCAAAGCTACTGTTTCTTTCTCACGTCATACGACTTACAGTATCAGATAATGGAATATATGATGGACCATGTTGATCAAAGCATCTTAACCAATTAATATAGAGCTTATTACAATTGGAAATTTTGAAAAAATAAAGGGAAGAAAATGTTCTGTGATGAAAATGCCTCTGAAGTGAATAGGGTGAATTATAAACTGACATGTGTTGTTTTGGGGGGGTAAAAATGTCCAAAAAAGTGTTCAGTTGAAAAATAGGTGGTAAAAAAAGACATCAAATTCAAGAATGCATCATGTGTCAATCAATGGCACGTGTTTAGAGGCCTGTGTCAACATAAACAATCATTCTCCAAATTAAAATTAACATTGAGATCCTTTTTTTTTTCTTTCTTTTTATTTTTTTGGGATCTTAGGCCGTGCAAGTAATTTTAACGGGAATGGAACTTTGGATTGTAAAGGCATGGAAGGTAGGAATCTTTCCAGGCTTGAACGACAATTACTAATTGGACTGAAACTGTACGTCAATCCCTCATGAATTCATGGCAAATAATTGGAAAATCTTTAAGATCTCAGCTGCACAGTACCTTTTGAGTTTTACGGGATAGAGGGGAAGAATTTATGGAAGAGGATAAGATATATATGTGACCCACCACCAAAAAGTAAATAAGTTTAAGACAGAAAAAAAAGGGTTGAATGATACGACTCGCTCAGGCCTAGAATTTAAAGACTCAAAATTGTTAGAGTTGAAGCCATGAGTCAACTTTTTGCCATTTTTGTATGGTTAGGGTAGGAAACCAAGAGCACGCATTAGCTACCATTCGCTCCTACCATTCAAGGTGTACATACTGCATGGACCAAGGGGCTGACGCATCAGCACCGAAAAGTGATTTACACTTTTTGGGGGTGTGTTTATCACTTTTCAGTGCTGATGTGTCTGCACAAAATCCGGGGCAGAACATACCTTTTTCACTCCAAAGCATAAAATTATTGAACAAATATCAAAGAGCTTATGGGCAAACAGCTAATCTGTACATGTCTGAAATCATATTTAACAAAAATATACCATGAAAGTCCGTAAGCATAATAATGTAAATCCTAGACATAAATACCTCTGATAAATACCTAGACCTCCCATTTATTATGGAAAAATAGAAAATATATTTATTTTCATACATAGATGATAGTGTTTAGTAAAATCCAAGGCTGGAAAGGTAAAAAGGTTTTCTCAAACGGATAAGGAGATATCAATTAACTGAGTAATTACTTCGACACTTTCATTATATGTCATGTCATGTTTCTTGCTCTCAAAAATTATATGCCAATTTTAAAATTAAAAAAATTATACGGACAAAAGAAAAATGAAAGGACAATAAATGGAATAAATTTGAAAGAAATGAGAAAATGCAGAACAAATGAGGGGATGGACTTTAAAGATCAATATCATTTCAATTTACCTCTACTAACAAAGCAAGCATGGAAAATCCTTATTAATCCTGATGCACCATGGGTGAGACATTTTAAAATTATCTATTTTTTCACATATAACTTCCTAAAAGACAAGTTTAGACAAAATAGTTCATGAACTTAGAAAAGTATATTGAAAAGTAAGAACCTTTTAATCAAAGGTATTAGATGGGATGTACGTAAAGGAGATCAAATCAACATTTGGGAGACCATGGATCCCAACTTTACCGCATTTTAAAGTAAATATCTCAAAAACCTGAAAGATGTCTAATAAATAGTCCTAGACATCATTGATCATCATTGATCATAAGGGAAGGGATTGGAATACGGAGTGTATGAAGAATTATTTCACACCAATTGAAATATCAGAAATAAATAAATAAAATAAAATAAACCCTTACACCTAAATGTTGAAGAAGATTTTTTGCCATGGAATTTTGATAAATATGGTAAATTTAATATTTAATCTGCATATGCCTTTGCTTTAGGCGAGATTATTCAAAATCACACACACCTCAATTAGCAAAATATTTCGAAGGATATTTGGCATTTAAATATACATCCAAAAATAAAACACTTGTTATGATGTGCTTGCAAAGAAGCAATTCTTGTAAAATAATTCCTAACAGAAAGCAAAGTTTCTGCAAATCCTCTACTTGTCCAATATGAAAAAGAAGAAGAAGAATCAGTCGTTCATTGGTTATTTTATTGTCTCGATATAGCTAGAACATGGTCTGCATCAATTTTCTTTATCAGAACCATCAAACAAGAAAATCTTACTTTTCTTGAATGATTGAAAAGATGATTATTCAAAGCTATCCATGACAAAAAAGAGGCCAAGAAATTAATTAAAACAGAATATTGCAATATGATGTTGGAATAGTTGGAAATCAATGAATAATTTATCTTTAATAATAATCAACATGATGTAGCTGGTTTTTTTTTTTTTTTTAATGTCTTGTAGGATGATGACAAAATGGGAGGATCAACAGAGAATTGGTGAAGAATTGCATTCAACAATGGGAGGAGGCGTAGAAACGAAAAAAGAATGGGAAACTCCCAAGAACAACTGGATAAAAATCAACATAGATGCTTCATGTTTAATAAATGAAAATAAAATTGGCATGGGAGAAATTGTAAGAAATAAGGATGGAACAGTTTTAGCTACCTTAACCGAACATGATAGGTTCGATGATTCTGAAGTAGTAGAAATGAAAGCAATACTAGCAGGACTCTAACTAGAGATATTGGAGCAAGGCAAATTATTATTGAAAGTGATACATAAGTAGTCATAAAACATTTGAATAATTCCCACCAAGTATGACCGTGGAAGACTAGAAAATTATAGTTTGAATATAAAGAACTTAGCTCCAATTTTATATTTGTCATATTCAGACATATTTATAGAGAGGGAAACATAATAGCCCACAATATAGCCAAGGAAGCTATTAGACAGAATAGTCTTGATTAATCTGAAAGGATCCATGATCCTAATTCTTAAGATTAATGAAACATTTTATTCAACAAAAAAAAAATTCAATTTGTGGGTCCCATTCAAAATATTTCTAGACCGAAATTTAGTCTAACTAAATGATCTTAAATACCAAACCTATTGGATCATTTTTTTTTTTTTTTTTAAATGTGCTAACAAAGTAACAATATACTTTAGGGAAAAAATAACTCTTTTATTAAGTGGTTAGAATCATCGATTAAGCTCTTTTTTGTTTTTTTTAAAGACATTTTCAATGTAAGTTAAAAAATAGAAGAAGAAGAATAAGACTAGGTACTATCATACTTATGGTGGTGTCACAACTACTAAATCTAAGAATATCATATTTTAAATTCGAGTTTTAAGGGTAGGTGGACTATTTTGTTTAATTTTGGTTTTCCTTATTCAATCGACTTAATTTTACTTTGATTAATTATAATTATATAATCAAAATACTTTCCTGAATAATTAGAAAAAATGGGTACATTTATGTATTGTTTATATAAAGGAAGGTTCTATTTCCACACCTCTTTTTTCATCTTCTAGACTTTATCTACCTTTTGTGTTTGAATTAAATCAAACAAACTACTAGTCTCCTTTAAATGAGGTAGAACACGAAATTCTCCTTCTCCCTTGAAGTAAGACAAAGGACTAGGGAATAGCATGTCCAAATCAATGAGAATATTATTAATAATTAAGTATTAAAGTACTAAATATTTAAGTATTATGGTATAAAAATTTATCCATGATTATCTATTAATTAGATTTTGAATAAAATTTAACAAGGTTTGATTAATTTTAAGTTTTTAGAAGGCCTTAAAACTCATCAAATTACACAACCACCTTTTAAGCAAATTGAGTTGGCCATGTGTTACCCAATGATGTAGTTCTGCCCCAACTTAGTGGGTTGACTAGGGGCAATTCATGAGTCAGCCCTGCCTTTCATTTTCTTTAGGTAGATGAGATGGGGCTAGGCAGTCCTCAACCAGTAAAATTAAGAAGAATCCGCTTTTACAAACACCAATAATTACAACCTCTAGCATGGTCCTCCATAATACCGACAAGGAGTACTGGGCAACAATGGCAGCTTCATTTTCTTCTCTCCTCGAGTGATTGATGCACTACTTTAGAAAGAAAGCAGGGCAATGAGTGATATCCAAGAAAAATAATCTGACCTCTCCATAGGCACAATGAAAGATTAGACAGATTTAAAATAATAGGAGCATTTAGAATCCAAAACAATAAGATGGTATTGAAAACTGGATAATAGCATGGGCAGGCTTTACCCATAAAATAGTACTTCTGATTCAGCAATTAAAATATTAATTGTTTTCCTCTTAGCAACAAAAGCCATAAAAAAACTCCTACCGATTTGGTAGGACAACTTAAAGTTAGCCTAAAGTAAGAATGACATTAGGGGTTTACACATCAGTGCCAAAAGTGAAAAGCATCCCCCAAAAAGTGTATATCACCTTTTTGGTGCTGATGTGTCGGCCCCTAATGGTATTCTTACATTAGGCTAACTTTAGGAGTCCTGCCAAATATCACTCCCTCTTTCTCACACCAGAAAAATTCAGCTCATTTACTCCGTCACAGGTGATACGAACCCCATTTAGGGGGCACACCAAATCTGCACCAGGTTCTTCCTCATAATTGCATACTCGTTTTCCTGAGGATTTTGTGGGCCTCCTTAAAAAACACCTAAGGTCTGCCCTGCATCAGGGGCAGACACATCAGCACCAAAGTGTAAATCACTTTTTTGGTGCTGATGTGTCTGCCCCTGATGCAAAGCGGACCTTAAGCGTTCAGCACACTTGTTTTGTTTGTGGTAAAAC
>JAOXJP010232035.1:0-10538 GCA_025762735.1 Platanus orientalis | reverse complement strand
GAAATTTTCATAATATTTCGAAGCATTCTAGTGAAATTTCCATTAATCCTCATGACGAATAATCCATCAAAATCGAATTTTTGAACCTTGGATAGGTCTAGAGTTCAAACCCATCTCAACCATTTTTTTTAATTCATGGGCCGGCCCAAAGCCCGACCCGAGGCCCAATCAATTATTGAGGGCTAGGCCCAAACCCCGGCCCGAGCCCACCCCTACAGGCCCGAGCCCGGTCTATAATTTGAGGGCCAGGCCCGGGCCTACCATGGCCCGGCCCGAACCCGGCTCATGCCCACCCCTAGTGCCTAGGGCAGTATTGATTTGGGATCCCATGATACTTGCTCTAGCATCATTTGAGGGAGGAATCACCAAGATCTTTGTCTGGTAATTGCTTCCCTACTTTCAGGATTATGACCTAGCTTTCTAGTTGTATTTCTATTATTCAGGGTTGTTTTGAGCTGGAAGCTCCTTTCTTAAGTTATACTCGAGGCAAGCCCCATTCATAGGTTCTTCGGGATCTCGGGCTTAGGCTTTTGCCTTTTGACCTTATTTGTTAGAGCCTGACCTAACTTTATTCGTCAGAGTTTGGCTGAGACACCACAAACATAGGATGGGTATCTCCTGACCTGATGAGCACCCTTTCGAGCAAGAGTCTTCTTCCTAGGTTCGTCGAGAAACAAGTCTCTCCCCTCGGGTTCATGTCCTTAATTGGGAAAAGATTAGTCGGGCTCGTGTTTTATATCCATCAAATGCCCCCCAATTCCCGAGACCCCTGTGTATGAGGGTTGAGGGAATTCGAGTCGGTTTGTATTTTTTATTTTCAAATTTGGTGGCTATGAATTTGGCAGCTATTTTTTAGGGAATTGTGATAGATGCCATAGTAGTCGAATTGTTGCATTTACTGCATCGCCGCCTGTCATCATTACGTAATGTCTTTTCAATCATCCCATCTGCACGCATCGGGTGATGTGGAGGGCCCAAATCTAAGCCATTCTAATCGGATAGCCAGGGTTGGGCCCATTCCTTCTATAAATGGCCTAACCCCGCATCCCTAATCTTCTCCTATTTTCACTTCTTTTTTCATCTTTCTTCTTCCGGTGGCAACTTCCAATTCTGCTCAGGCGTTCTTAAGTTGTTGCTACTCCCATCATCTCCTCTCGCTGGTGTTGTTCATTTTTCTTGCAACATTCTAGTATGCTCCCTTTCCTCTTCTCTTTCCTTCTATTTACATTCCTTTTTTTGGTTTTTGAATTCGTAGTGCATCATTAGGTTCTTAGTATTTTCTCTAGTAATATTTTTTCGCTGGACTTTTCTCTATTCACCCTAGATTGCACCGACGCCCCTTTGGGTTTTCACCTCATTCACCTTTGCGGGTTCCTGCGTGCTTGGCAGCACTTCCCAGACCTAAGCCTCATTGGCTGTGACCTTTTTATTTTGGACTTTATTTTTTCTAAGCTCCTGTCCTTCCTCAGGCCCTTGATCGAGGTTATTTTTTCCCTTGGTTGAATGAACGTTGTTCCTGCTCGTTACAAGCCTTCGGACTCGAAAGCCACTATTAGTTTAGATGCGGTTCGGCTCAACAACCTTGGCCAAGCTTTCGCTTCATCCCAACCCTCTCATTCAAAACCTTTTATGGCGGGTCACTTTTCCTCATACCTCATCAACAAACATTTAACAAGTTTTAGAAAGTTGTACAACATTCCCGAGAATGTGGTACTCTGCCTCCCTTGGGCGAATGAGTGGTCGTGCGTCATTGAGGACGATGAAGTTTGCCTTTATGAGCAAGCTCTGACAAGGGGTCTTAGGTTCTCGACTGCCCATTTTATTAAGAAGCTGGTCAAGCACATAGGTCTGGCACCGGCCCAGCTCATGCCGAACTTTTGGAGGATCGCGGTCGGGTGCATGGTCCTCTAGGCAGCTTGTAGTGGGGGTCAAGATCACTTAACCGTTTCGGAGTTTTTGCTCTGCTACCAATTGGTTGAGAAAGAACCCAATTGGTGGGTTTTTGCCTCCCTGGATAGTTACAGGAACATCATCACTGGCCTTCCTACCTCCCACAAAAGATGGAAGAGAAGGTTTTTCTTTGTCTCAGGGAACAAGTGGGAGACCTATTTATGGGACGACAAGGTTGAATGAGGGGCTTGCTTCAAGTGGGTCTGGGGTGTTCCTAACACTTCAGGTGAGTCTTTTCTCCTTTTTCCTTTTCTTTAAAAGTTTCTACGAGCTTGTTTCTTACCTACCCTTCCTTTTGTGTTGTTACCCAGCTCTAACCGAGTCGTTGTTGTCTCAGCCTGTTTTTAGTCGGGTGCTCAGGGCCATTAGGTACCCAATTCACGATTCCTCTGGCTAAGTGACCCCCGAGGCTCTAAAGTCCTTCCCCTTCCAACCCAAGTCTATAGAGGGCGTTTGTTCAACCGAATCAGGGGAGGCTCAGACAGTCAGCCTCGAGGAGGTCGACGAAGAGGGTATTGCTTTGTTGTTATTATCTTCTCTTTTTTCTCCCCCTTTTTTCTTCTATTTTTTTAAACATGGACATTTGTCAGTCGTGCAGAGATGGCGAGAATGAGCCTGAAGGAGCTTCTGAAGAGGGCTAAGGACGCCAAACTCGCAGCCACAGCTGCTGCGGAGAGCTCAACACCCGAGGAGATGCTAGCCCCTCCTTCCAAATGCTAGAGGACCCTTTCCTTTCGGCCCGTTCAGGCTAAGTCCACTGGTGGTTCATCCTCCCACCTAGCTCCAGATGAGGTGGTCTCGGTAGTGATCATCCCACCTGAGGTCCAGTCTCCAACTTCTGCCCCAACCCCAACTCCACCTAATACCATCATCATCGACTTGGAGGAGACTCGGGCCGTCAGCGTCGTTGCTAAGCCACAAGTCGAGGCTTCTACCCCTTGAACTAACAAGGGGAAGGGTCCTCCTCCCGAGACGTTTTTAAACAATTTGGATTTGGCCGTTGATCGGATGACCCACATCATCCCCTGGGGTGATATAGAGAATTTGAAGCAATACCCCATGAGCTCGATTTGCAAGAAGCTTGTTTGTGATTTGGCATAGGTGTTCATTGTTTCTCCCTTTATATATCCTCGCTTCTTTTGTAGAGGTCTCATTCTTCTCTTGGTTTTTTGCAGGTGTTGACTCTCGTTCTTGCTAGTTCATAGAGGCATGTAAGATCCAAGATGCGCATCTCAGATCTAAAGAAGAGGTTGGCTGAGCTCGGGTTATGAAGCCCGATTGGCCTAGGTGGCTAAGAATGAGTCAAAGCTTTGGGTGCAATTGGTAAAGGCTGAGGAGGAGGAGACGGCCATGTCTTTGAAGCTTGCGATGACCAAGATGGAGAGGGAGGCTCTGGCGCCGAAGTTGTCTGAGGTAGAGAAACAACTTGCAATGGTGAAGGAAGCTGCTACCAAGGAGAAGGATGCCATAGAGGTGGTGCCGATGGAAAGGTTGGAGGCGAAGAAGGTGGTCACGACTGACGCAGCCATGGAGTCCTAAAAAACTTCATCGAGTATGCATTTAAGGTCTTTGGATTCTTCTACAACAACTTCGAGGCCTTTCAGCATAGGGCCGCATGGACATATCCCGAGATTGACTTTTTGGGATTTATCAGGGATGACGACTCTGGGTCACTAGAAGAGCCCAAGGCAGCCTCGGAGGAAGCCCTTGAGAAGTCTGGGGACGTGGAGGTAATTATGTTTGAGAAGCCTGCTACCCCTTTGGAACTCTAATACCAACGTTTCCCCTTTGGAGGGGGGTTAGCATATATGCCCCTCCTTGTAGCATTTTCTTGTTTTAATGAACACCTTTTTGTTGTCAACTTATGCTGAAGTTGTTCCTTTAAGAGTTGTCATCCTGTGGCCTTCAACCACCTCGGGCCAGTCATCCCCCTTAGGGGTTGAATCATCTTGTGATTCTTGGCCACCTCGAGCTAGTCTCCCCTTAAGGGTTGAGTCATCTTGTTACTCTCAGCCATCTTTGGCTAGTCGTCTCCCTTAGGGGTTGAGTCTTCTCGTGACTCTCAGGCATCTTAGGCCAGTCATCCCTCTTAGGGTTTGAGTCATCTCATGACTCTTAGCCATCTTGGGCCAGTCGCCCCCCTTAGGGGTTGAGTCATCTCATGATTCTCAGCCATCTTGGGCTTGTTGTGACCCTTAGGGGTTGAGTCATCTCGTTATTCTCGGCCATCTCAGTCTAGTTACTCCAAAGAAAAGACAACTGAATAATACTTTTTATTAATATTGGTTTACTATTTGGTAGTACTTCTTCAAGTGTTTGGCATTCCATGGCCGTAGTAGTTGCTTCCCTACCAAGCCGTCTAAATAGTAGGTTCTCGGCCTATTGAATCCCGTGACCCGGTAAGGTCCCTTTTGGTTGGGGCCGAGTTTCCCATCAATGGGTTCTCTAGTGGTGAGTGTAGTTTCTCAGAGGACCAAGTCACCTATCTTGAATTTTTTTTAGTTTACCCTTTTGTTGTAGTATTTAGCCATAAGATGTTGATAGGCGGCCACCTGCATGGTTACTTCTTATCTTCTTGCCTCTATCATGTCAAGACTTAATCGGAGGCCCTCTCCATTTTACTTAGGATTCATTTGTGTAGTTTGATAGTTGGTCAGGCCAATTTCTACTAGCATCACTGCCTCGTAACCAATCGCTAGTAAAAATGGGGTCTCTCCCGTTGCGTTCCTAATTGTAGTTCTGTAGGCCTATAGGGCCTTGACAGCTCCTCGAACCATTCGCCCTTATGTGCCTCCAACCAAGTTTTTATGATCTTCAGGAGGCACCTGTTAGTGACTTTTACATGCCTGTTCGCTTAAGGATGCCCCAGGAAAGAGAAGTGGTTTTTTTTATCCCGAGACCTGAGCAAAACTCTCTAAATCCCGGGTTATCAAATTGTCTTCCGTTGTCCGAGATCAAGACCTCCAGGATATCGAATCAGCAGATGATAGACCTCCATATGAATCTACAGACATTCTTCTCAGTAATCTTAGCCATTGGCTCGGCTTCTACCAATTTTATGAAGTAGTATATTACCATGATGATGAATCTAACCTGTCTTTTTCCTTGTCGGAGGGATCCAACTTTGTTGATCCCCCATTATACGAACGGCCAGGGTTCCAAGATAAGGGTTAGTTCCTCAAGTGGTTGTTTAATCCTATTGGCAAACCTTTGGCAGCAATCACCGATCTGCACGAATTTGGTTGTATTAGCCCTCATCATTGGCCTGTAGTATGCGACCTAGATGAGTCGTTGCGTTAAGGACCTCCCCCCAGAATGGTTGCCACAGATTCCTTCGTGGACTTCCCTCATTGCATATTCTGCTTCGGGTGGCGCAAAGCATTTGAGGTACGACAAAGTGAAGCTTCTCTTATAAAGTGTCTCATCGATCAGGGTGTACAGACTGGCTCGCAACTTAAGCCTTATGGCTTCAAAGCGGTCATCAGGAAGCTTTCCCTCCTTAAGGAAGTTAATGATATAGGTCATCTAAGACATTTCTCCCCTAACAACGCCAACCCCCCCATAATCAAGCTCTTTATACTCAGTTCCACCAAATATTCGATCATTGTTGGTCCTAATGTCAGCTCGGTTGTTCTTTTCACGGGCTATATGCTCGATCACAAACACCTTGAAAGCAGCTGTTAATGTCTTGACCACTTTCAGGTACTTGGCCATTCGATCTCCTTTGGTCTCATATTCTCCCAAGACTTACTCTACTACCAGTCAGGAATCGCTCTTCATTGTTATCTGCTTGGCACTGAGTTCTCGAGTTATCTATAGTCCGCCCATCAGTGCTTCATACTCGGCTTCATTGTTTGTGGCTTTGAAGCTGAACTTGATTGCGTATTCCGATTTGGTTCCGCTCAGGGTTGTGGGAATTATCCCTGCCCCACTAGCTTAGTTTGTGGACAATTCATCCACCATGAGTACCTAACTATCTTCTCCCAAGGATGCAAAATCCTCGAGAGCTTTCGTTTCTTTTGTAGGGGTTAGCTCTACTACGAAGTCCACCATGGCTTAGCCCTTCATGGCCCCTCTAGGTTTGTAATTGATGTCAAATTCTCCCAGCTCGACCAACCACTTAACGAGCCGCCCAGAGGTGTCAGGCCGCTGGAAAGCAGATCTTAGCGACTAGACTGTCAGGACAGTAACAGTGTGATCCTGGAAGTAGGGTCGTAGATTTTGGGCTGTAGTCACTACGACGAACTGGGCCTTCTCCACTTTTAGGTAGTTTTTTCTGCCCCCCTCAATGCTTGACTAGAATAGTATACCGGCCTTTGTATCCCTCATTCCTCTTTGATTAACACTAACCTCACTGATAAGTTTGAGATGACGATGTATAAGAACAATGGTTCCTCAAGTTCTGTCTGGCATAGCAGTGGTAGCCTCCCGAGGTGCCCTTTCAGTTTCTAGAACGCAACCTCACACTCCTCCGTCCATTCGAATGCCTTCTGAAGTAATCAGAAGAAAGGGAGACACCTGTCCGTCGCTTTGGAGATGAATCAATTAAGGGCCGCTACCCATCTTGCGAGCCTTTGAACATCCTTGATGTTACATGGGGTTCCATGTCTAGAATGGCCTTCACTTTCTCTTGATTAGCTTTGATCCCTCTTTGTGAAACCATAAACCCCAGGAACTTTCATGCTGAGACTACGAAAGTGCACTTGGTAGGATTCAACTCGTGTGGTATTTCCTCAAGACTCCAAAGGTTTATTAAAGATCTTGGAAATGCTCTTCGGCCCTCTAGATTTTCACCAGCATATCGTCAACGTACACTTCCATGTTCCTCCCGATTTTCTCCTTGAACATCATGTTCACCGGCCTTTAGTACATTGCCCCTATATTTTTTAGACCAAACATTATCACTTTGTAACAGTACAACCCTCGGTCGATGATGAAAGACATATTTTCTTGGTTAGGCTGATAAATCTTGTTTTGATTATAACCCGAGAAAGCATCCATGAAGCTAAGTAACTCATGTCCGGTGGTGGAGTCGACTAAGATGTCAATTTGGGGTAAGGGGAAGCTATCCTTTGGGCACGCTTTGTTCAAATCAGTGAAGTTGATGCACATTCTCCATTTCTCATTCTCTTTTTTTAACAATACTACATTGGACAGCCACTTGGGATAGTGTACCTCTTAGATAAAACCGGCCTACTGGAGCTTTTCTACTTCCACGATGGCTTGATTGCGATTGGAAACAAAGCTTCTTCTTTTCTGTTGTTATGGTCTTGCAGGCAAGCTAACATTCAATCTATGCATCATGATCTCCGGATCAACCCAAGCATGTCATCGTGGGTCCAAGTGAAGATGTCTTGGTTCTGGATCAGCGTGGCCAATAGCCGTCCTCAACAATCGCTCGAGAGTTCACTACAAACTCGGATAACCCACTCAAGGGAAGATTCTTCTAAGTTGACTTCAAGTAAATCCTTAACTGGTTCTGACATCTGTGGCTTATTTTTTTCTTGGATTTCCCACTCTTCGATAACCAGGGTTTCCTTCTATTTTCCACCCCCAAAGAGGTGTTATTGCATTCCCGGGTGATTTCTTGGTCACCCTTGACTTCACCTACCCCCTGATTTGTGGGGAATCACATCATCAAATGATATGTAGAGGTGACGACTCTCATTTGGTTGAGGGACAGTCTTCCAAGAATGGCATTATAGGTCGAGGGACAGTTCATCGTGAGGAAGTCCACTTCTCTAGTGATTTGTTTTGAGCCCATTCCTACCGTCACAGGTAGGGTGTAATACCCCCGAACCCGGATTTGGATATAGATCGGTGTCGCTTCGGATTCGAATTCGTCACTATTCATAAGTCCAATAGTCCACACAAGATTGACCTAAATCATGGGCCCACAAGTAAGATCCAATAGTTACATATTCACATTAATTTTTCTTATATCCATTTAGTTCGATAATCAATTTCAAAAGATTATGGAAGCATAGTCAATATCTAATAACCACACATATTTAGAACGATAGTTTGCGGAAGCGTAATCCAAACCATGATGTTACAGTAGTATCACCTCAATATCTCAAAATGAAAATATCACTACAACCTCCATGGTAGTCAATATAGTAAAGATGTCGAATAACTACATCACTGGGGTGCCCTCTCACCCTAAATAAACAAGAGGGAAGTGAATATCTAATAATCCAAAATATGGCCCAGTATAGAAGGTCCAATAATATGCTCAGAACAAATAACGTAAAAAATTAAAAAAGTATAGCCTGTTGAATCAAGTCTCTCAAAGGAGGGACATACATCAATGATCAGTCTAAAAAACAAACGGTTAGGTTAGTCCCAACCTATAAGAAATCTAGCAGACTATAACTAATTTTAAGAAAAGAACAAATCTGAATACTAGTATGTCCAAAGGTCAATATGAAGCTAAATAGATATCAAAGTAATAATCACAATCATACTAATACCAAAGTGTTAATAGTCACATGTCAGACAGAAGCCAATGGTTCAAAACAAGGATCGAAGTTTGAATAATAATTCAATGCGAAGGTTAAAAGTCACAAATTCAATGGCACATGTTAGTCTCAAGAGATTCAATGTTCTATGACTTCAAAGTGTTCAGATTTTGAAGTTCAAAGTATCTAGAATCTACATAGTCCATAATGGTTGGATGTTTAATATTCAGAGTTTGAAGATTCAAAGTGTTCGGAGTTCGGTGTTCGAAGTGTTCGGAGTCCACAAGGTTCTTTATTCAAAGGGTTCCAAAGTTCAATGTTCAAAGGTCAAAAGGGAATACCCTTAGTCTGGTGTCAAGGCCCACATATCAATATACACACTTAGCCCGGTGTCAAGGCCCAGATCATTAATGGCCACATTTAGCCCTATGATAAGGCCCAAAGAGGTAGTAGACACACTTAGCCCAGTGTTGAGGCCCAGATCGTTAATGACCAAATTTAGCCTTGTGATGAAGCCCAGAAGTTCAAAGTCTAGATGTCACACTTAGCCCTGTGATGGGGCCCAAATAATCAAAAGTTCAAAGTCCAAAAGAGTTCACATCAATAGGTTCAAAGGTCTATATAGTTTTCGATAATCATAATATTTTCACAATGTGTACAATAAGCATGAACATCATATTGTCATAAATTGATCATTTTAAGTATATATAGTTCACATAGGTTTAATGTTAGCATATTCATAAGTCAGAGGTTGCAGTGATTTACTAAGATCTCACGTAGATTCGATGATCCAAACATATGTTAAAATTCAAGGGTTCACACATTGTACATAATCACATAGGAAGCATAGAATTCGATAGAGTCAATGAGTTTGATATGTTTTCATAGAAATTCACATGGTCTTCTATCAAATCAAATCATAAAGAGCAACAAATACTACTTATAGAGTTCTAAACAATAGGCAAGGCAAGATTACTTTTTAAATTAATCATAATTAGGATAGATCTTGGGGAGTTCATACTTCACACAAATTTTCAAAGATTTATATGGGAGAAAATTCAGATTTCATATGTTTTAAGGATTTCATGAAGGAAACCAGTCCACACAATGTCTAAGTTCAATAAATTTTTACAAAATATGTGTAGAACCATGAATCAAACCAAAATCAATGTTCATAAGCATAACTTACAAAATTTTTCAGAGATTTCGATGGGAAAAATGATTATTCCAAGCATATGGAGCATATGAACTCACTAAACAAGCTGAGATTCACAATTCTAACACATTCCAAGGCATTAGATCCAAAATAACCAGTAGTTTTAAGTAATGTCATGACTATCATCACATAATCTGAAATATAAAGGATATTCATAGCAAAATCACCCATTGTAATCAAGGTTTACCTACTAGAAGCTTCAATTCAATGATTCCACATAGTTTGCAAAGATTTCAATGAGTTTCCATAACCAAGAAACAAGAATCAAAGGAATCCAAAAAGAAAGTCACATCAATCATCCATAGTATGTAAGATTATTTACAAAGAAGCTTAGATTCAAATAATCACAAGGTTCAATGGTTTAGAGCATAAGTTTCCAAACATTTCAGAGATTTCAAAGGATTTCAATCACCAATTTCAAAGATCAAAGAGGAATAGAGATCAAATCATCTATAGTGTGCAAGATTTCCTTACAATCCTTCTCTTTTCTTGATCATTTAGCATAAACCACTTCTTCAACCTTCAATCATTTGCAATTTTTACATAGATTCAATGCTCAAATACTCTAGAATGTAATTTTAAGATCAAAACTAACAAATTCTAGCTAATTTAGCATATATCTAAGAAAGTTGGAGTTTACCTTGGCTTGAGAGAGCTAATCTCTCATTATTTTCCTAATTCTCCAAGTTTCTTTTATCTCTCCCTCTCTTATGTGTATTCTAGTTTATTTTGGGTTAGAAATAGGTAGTTTATACGTTATAGGTGTAAAATAACCATTTACTCAAAGTTTCCATGCGAAGAGGAGTGAAATCCCCTTTTTTTTTCAAATCTGGGAGGTGGCAGTCGCCCCCAGTGACTCCCGATTGACCCCGCTACCCCTCGACAGTCAACCGCGCTACCACACGGGCGAC
>JAOXJP010232034.1:0-10538 GCA_025762735.1 Platanus orientalis | reverse complement strand
GCATTAGGGTACTCATGATAGCACCATTTGAAACTTCGGAATTCCTCAATATGAAAGAACCATGGCCAGGATGGTTGTATGGTTGTATATCCGAAGCAAAACATGAAGGGTTGCAGAGATTTCAAAGAATTTAAGATACCATTCGAAACCAAGGCTGGAGCGGGCCCTACATTTATTCTGGTCGATCAAGGAGGTATGGAATCATTAAAGAAGGTGTGATCTTATTCGTTGGAGTGGTGATAAAACCTACCCTGTTCTTTGCTGCCATGAGAGAGAAAGGATGATGAAGAGCAGAGAATGGGAACGTGAGGTTTCTCAAAGAACCTAATTTGTCAAATTAAAATACGAGTTTTCAAGGGTCAGGGTCATGGAGTTGTTCGAATCAGTCAATGCAAGTGACATTCCCCTCATTAACTCATCCGGCGGTTTTTCTGCTTGCATCCGCTATTGGCAACAGCAAAAGCAAAGTACCAAACATTGGGGTATCACTTTTTTTTTGCTGGCCTCCCTCAAAAAGCACTGGAAGTGCCTTTGCACAGCGCATCCAAACACGCCATTAGTCCCCCTTTTGATGCAGGATATCACAAGCTTTGATGCCAAACCAATGTTGGGCAGTATAGGCTTGTATATCTTGCTGATGCGGGCCCAAATAAAAGATGTGGAATCAAGGACAGATCTAAACAAACCATGAACTGAATTTATCATATCCAAATATAGCAAACTTGGAACAAAGTACAAGGGGAAATAGAGAGAAACAAACCAGAGAGTAATTAGGGAAGGATTAGAGAGGGAAAGAAGAGAAGAAATTGGAGAAAGAGGGCATTTTTAGGGTTTTTGGAATTTCACGATAGAACTGAGAAATTACCAAAATACCCCTGTAGACATGTCAGAAATTTATGAAAATTTACAGGTGATCAAATAGTTCTAAAAGGGATCTCCATACAAATTTCATTGTATTCCGACGAGTATAAGCATATAAAAGTATAAAAATATCTGCCAGCAGTTTCATGTCACAGAATACCTAAAACAGATAGTAAACTTTGTACAAAAACTTAGAAGAAAAGTGGGGGAATTAAGGGGGAGTTGAGGGAGGCTAAAGGGTAGGTGGGGAAGAAAACCCTAGAGAAAAGATGGGAAAAGCTAGAATTTATAGAGGGCGGTTTCACTGGTATAGTAGCCCAGAAAACCTGTTAGGGAAGAAAACAAGAACTCAAAATAGCTAAAAAAAACAGAATTTTGGCATAGATAAGGGGAGTTCTTTGAATCAAATAAGGATTAGAAGGAAGAAGAAACCCAGGATAAACAATAATAGAATACCTTTGTTTAAGTGGGGCAATTTGACCTTTTATGAAGTCCAACAACCCAGCCATTAAGTCACTTTTCAGCATTCCAGGCTCTCAAAATCCAACAGCTTGATCCTTCAATTATGTAAGGTATTGCAGCAGCAAATAAAGAGAGGAAAAGAGCAAGGAAAGAAGGGAAGATATAGTATAGGAAGAAGAACAATAGGTAGAAGGAAGAAGATAGTAGCAGAAGAAGGAGAGAAGAAGAAGAAGATGGAGGAAGAAGTAAAAAGGAAGAATAGTAGGGATGAACTCTAGGGTATCCACATGGCTACACCATGGGGAAGGGGAGATAGAAGGGAATAAACCCAAACAAAACCAAACTTCAATTCATAAGTTCATAGCTAACAATACAAAAACGTACAACCCTATATATAGGCTCACAAACTCAAAAAAATGGCAAGCAAATAATTAGAAAGCTCTAAACTACTACTTACTTGCTACCTAAGACTTTCTTAAACCTAAAACTACTAAAACCTTGACTTTCTAACAAAAAAAAAACTGCTAAAATTAAGGCCTTCTAGAGGATTTGGACTAGCACTCCAAGTGGGTCCCACTTTGAATTGCTGACTCACTAAAATTACTAAATTACCCTTAGAAACAATGCCTTATTACAAAATACCCTTATCCTAAAAAACCCCATGGCACAAAAGGCCTTATTATATGATTGTCTCAGCCCCTAAAAGACCCTAATTAACCCACACATCTTGTATCTCATTCTCTTTTGTGGCGGCACATACAACAGTCTCTTCACGATGTCCGCATCATCTTTGCTGTCTGTCGGGGGATTTGGAAAATGTGGAATGTTCTCATCTTCAACGATCAGAAGGCAAAGCTTCAAAAAGTAACAGAACTGATAATAGTCTTTGTATATTTGGTAATGTTAGTTGGATGGCTATAGAGATCCGTTTTCAGGATTGCATTTTTTATTTGGGAGAATGTAGTTTTTTTTTATACTTGAGTGTTTTATAGCCTTGGCGCTTGTATCTCTCATGCAACCTTCTAATAAATTCCTCCTTATTTATCCAAAAAAAAACAAAAGAGTAATACGGACCAAGCTGGAGACTCGCCCAGCACACAAGGCTTTTGCATGACTCACCTTGTATGTTAGATTCCAACAGAAACTTGATTGGAATTTGTGACTTATTTTTTGATATCAAAGAGCATCATCCAAGAGATTTTAAGGAAGAATCATATTTCAATGGTGCTCTACTCGCTCTTTTACTATTCATATATTCCTATTCAATCAAATGATATTGAGCATCTTTCTATAAAAGCTTAAAAAAGCAAGATCAGAAAGATGGAGCAATGTTATTTTATATGTATTTTTAATAAGAAGTTTCACATGATCTATGCCTTCATTTAGCCAATGGGTATGATGGAAGCGTGTGAGATTGAGGCAGTGGCATTGCTTAAAATGGTTAGTAACTTAACTAAGTTCATAAATGTTCTCAGTTTCTGTTCAGTGGCCTTCTAACCTAAACTTATAAATTTGTTCAGTCACTAAAACTAAAACTTATAAATTTGTTTAATCACTAAAACTAATTGATGGTTCAAGGTGAAACTGCTACCGGGTGGTAAGCCTCAAAAAATTTAGGAAAGTGCATTTTCTCATTTTATTTTGTTGGCAGATTTCTTCTATTCACCATAACGCAAATTCCTGAGCAGATAACCTTAAAGAGCGGTTGAATTCTCTAACAATTTCCTAGAAGAAGAAGAAATGTAACAAAGAGATCTGCCAAAATGTGATTCCAAACACAATAAGTATATTAGAAATAACGACTATGACTGTATCCACAGGAGCAACAAAATGAGTACATGTGGCTTTATACCAAAGAACTTACCAATGTAAGGATCAGGGTGCCGCCACTTGTCATGAGTTGCTTCAGCATTGGCAATCATTCTATCAATTGTGTCAAGATCTTCCTGGGAGTTCACCAAAAGAGGTAATTCCAGAAAATAAGACTTCTAGAAAAACAAATGGTTAACTTGACTAAAAACAAGTGTACTAATTTGTTGCCAGAAGTACAACAACCTCATATAACAAAACCTTTAATTATGCATTCCATATAAATATAGAGACACGGTCAATAGATGAGAGAAAAGTCTGATATTATCATTGTTCCACATGACACACCAATTGGGAATATACTTAACACAATACTGCTCCTTCAGGATTCATGTTTAAGAGTTTTGCTAAAGGTTTTATGCCAGCTGCCAACCTGACACAAAACTCCTTTATCTGGGCTTAGGACTGGCAGTGCAAAAACACTGGCAGATTTCTCCACACGACTAGACAAGCACACAACAAATAAATAGCACACATTTGTTTTGTCCAGTTTAGACCACAATCTTTACCGGTTTTGATAATGCATGTAGAAAAGAAATTAACATAAAAACAATAAAAAGATGTCCTGAATCACTTTGTATTTCATCCTTTTAATGCTCCAGTAACAAATCATAAGTTTCACTCATCATGTGTATCTCTCTCAAGCAAAATGAATAGTATACAATCATCACACAAAAGGAGAAGCACCAGCAGACAAAGACCTGTCTAACAACAAAATGCTCCGTTAATCAATCTCCTTCAACTATTACTTCCCTGGAATATGACAATCAACTGCATCGTCTTTGACTACCCAATCAACTTGTGGTCCAAATAACACCATGAAAGCATTTGCGGTGGCTAACTATTACAACCATCAGACACACCTTGCAAGTGCACCAAAATAGAAATAACGTATCAGCATGAGTTCTGCCTGACAAAGCATCATCTCACCAGATTTTAGGATAGTCTCCTCCCCCCTGGATGAGCCTGGGTTTTTCTAAGTCATAACATCAAGTTTAGAGTAAGCCAACTGATCCAACGCACAGTTATTAGCCAAGAGATTTTAGCTTTATTGAAATAACTGAAATAAGCAAAACATCCAGCATATGTAAGAATTATTTAATGTCCTAGCGAGACATTTTCATACTACAGCTAAAGATTCTTAGCATTTCCCAAATACCGAAACTGATGTAGTTTGCATGTCAAGAAATTGAAGAGTTCCACAAGTAAATAATTTTAAACAAATATTCACTATAAACAAGATTCTTATTCTATTAATAACCTTGAAAAGATCAAAAGGAAAATTCAAGTGATGAATGAAATTCAACCAAGCAAGATAAGAACCAAATAAAACAGTGAAAATTAAAGACTAAATATGCAAAATTAAATAATACCAACCAAGTGAGTAGCTAACAAAATAATGAAGAAGACCTACTTAAAGAAAATGTAAAGGGGTTTAACCCGTGATGGTGGATGGCTAGACAACAAGTATAAATAATACGAATACATGAAAAGATGTTCAAAAAGGTTAAACAAACATTGATCTAAAGATGGTGTGGTTACTAGAAAATTACATGTGTTAAAAGGAACATGGACAGCAAGTAATGAAAGTTAAAACTGTGATTACAAGTGGTATTAGAGGCTCCAAAAATAGTTTAAGCACGAGGCAGCAACAAAATTTTGGCATGCAAGTTGAAAGATGGCACCTTACACAAACGTCAAGCGGAAGGGGTAATGTAGGAGAATCCCTGAGCAAGTCTTCAAGGCAGGCATCAACACAGTAGATGATCACACACTTATAGGCCTTTCTTCAAACACTTTATCGGCAAATCGGGGCAGCCTCTAAGGTTGATGTAGAGGTGGTCCTTATTCAGCCCAAATATTTTTAATAGATCTTCCAATCACTTCCTAACCCAAGTGTTGAATCAGTCATAAAAGAAAAGCCTTCAAAATTTAAATACTCCACTCTTGGGAAATTACACAAGCACATAAGATGCTCTCTCAAAACAAATAAACTTAGGAAGCCAAATTCACTATTAACCTTCCAACTTCAGTCCAACTAATAGTAACACTCCTTTAGAATAATTGTCAAAACAAAAAAGTCGTCAGTTGCAATCATCAACATTTTTTCAACCTTTAAGTCATTTTAACAAACACTTAATATGTATCAGTCAAACCACAATCCAGTCTTTAATATATAAAAATGGATTTCAGCAGAATAACTCAAAGAGTACCTCCCACAAGAATGTATAGCTCTTAGAAATAGTGAGTTAAGAAAATAAAACTTAAATCCCCAACTAGATAAATATGGCCGTGAGTGTATGACTGATAGGGTTTGGGTTTTAACTACACAAAACTTCAAGGAAATATGTCCTAAGATAACCATCTGGGGTAGGAATTATAGTCCTATAAAAGACTACCAAAATCCAAGGTGATAAGATGCTGAAAAAATTTCTTACAGTAAAGTCTTTGGTTTTAGATTAGTTTTATGGGTTGGTTGTAGATAATCAGGAGCAAGCGTGATATATAATGGTAATAAAGAAGAAGATGGGAGATGAAAATGTAAGAAGGAGCTGAAGCTATAATGATTGGATAGTGTGGGGTATGTGAAGGAGATGGAATCTAATGTGGGATTGAGTTTTATGGGTTCTAAATTTTCTCTACAGTAGTTAATGGAGTCAGTCGTGAGAAACAAAAGGGTTGAAAAATGTGGGTTTTGATATTAGGAAAAGCTAGGAAGGTTTGAAAATGAAGATGATGGAAGAAGATAGTGTTTATAGGCTATGGTAATCAAAGAGAAACTAGAAAACTGAAAAAGGGAGAAGAAGAAGATAAAATTGGATACGTACCTAGAGGAAAATCACCAATCCCCTTTCCTAGGAAATGACCAACATAGGTCCTTGTTTGCCTAAACAAGGGAGAGCAACCCATCTTCTCCTTGGAGAGAGGGAGAGAGCCGGCTGAAAAAAAAGCAAAAGCTTTCGTTTGAATTTTATTTTATGTCGTTCAATAAGTCTATACGACCTCTACCTCTTCTTTTATATTGAAAAAAAAAAACTTTTCAATTACATATTTACCCCTACTTAACAACTGCAATAAAAAGAAGCAAAACTAATCTAAAACACCACAATTCGTGCAACATACACTTGTTCTCTCAAATTAAAACACTTAAACTCTGATTTTGCACATAAGCCCCTCCAAAATCAAAAAATGACCAATATACCTTTAATACGAAAAAAAATTCAAAAAAATAAGAAATAACTCCGAAGACTGAAATAAGAGCCTAACAAATGCGTCATGCTGATGATGTCCTCATGTAGACCCACCCACATGGACAGGTGGGCTCCACATGCCTCAAAAAACTTGTCATGCTCAAATCAGTTTAGAATTGTTTCCCGATCGAAGTGATGGACTTCGAACAGTCCCTGATCCATGTATAGGCTCTGGGGGAACTCTCCTTTGGTTGGTACACTCTAAGTTTGCCATGTGGCTGATGGACAAACTGAGGTTGTGAACAAGAGTTTGGGTAGTCTCTTGCATTGTTTGGTACGAGACCATCTTAGGTCTTGGGATACCATGTTATCTACTACTGAGTTTTCTTATAATAGTTCTATCAATAGGACTACTGATATGAGCCCATTTGAGATTGTTACTGGTTATAGACCTAAGGCATCTATTGACCTCATTCCCATTTCAGCTACCCATATGCCTTCTAAATCTGCATCATCATTTGTACAGCATATTCATTCATTGCATGAAGAGATCAGTAGGAAAATTATTTTGAGCAATGAACACTATAAACGGTCAGCTGATTCTCATCGAGTGCATTAAGAGTTTCAAGAGGAAGATCATGTAATGGTACAACTTAAGCCTAAGCGATTCCAGTCTGAAGTTGCCAAGAAGTTATATACACGTGGCTCAAGGCCTTATAAAATTTTGAAAAGAGTAGGACCAAATGCATATATTATTGATTTGTCTACTAACTTAGGGATTAGTTCGACATTAACTATTGAAGACCTAATCCCATACTGTTCTACTATGTCCCCTTTTTTAGGTCCTTTTGCAGATCCAGTACAGCATACCCCACTCGTTCCACAATTGCCACCAGTGCCACATGCGAGACAGCAACGAGAGGCAGTAGAGGATATATTAGATAAGGAGATAATTTCCACTCGACATGATGGCTTTCAACACTATCTTGTCAAGTGGAAGGACAAGTCCTTGATCGACAATTCTTGGTTGACACACGATGAGTTCTAGCAGATTGATCTTGATATTCTAGAGCAACATCAGAGTTTTATTTCGCCAGAGACGAATTCTTCTCAACGGGGGAAGTTGATGAGGATATCTTGCCATGTGGCAAGCTTAGAGTGTACCAGTGTCGAAAGAGAGTTTTTCACAGCCTATACAGGGACCAAAGACTATTCGGACTCCATCACTTTGATCAGGAAGCAATTCCAAACTAATTTGAGTAAGACACGTTTTTTGAAGTATGTGGGGCCTACTTGTCTATGTGGGTGGGTCTACATGATGGCATCATCAACATTACGTATTTATTAGGCTCTTATTTCAATCCCTGGAGTTATTTATTATTTTTTCCATATTAGAGGTATATATTGGTCATTTTCTAATTTTGAAGGAACTTATGTGCAAAATCAAAGTTTTAGTGTTTTAGTTTGAGAGAATAAATACATGTTACACGAATTATGGTGTTTTAGATTAGTTTGCTTCTTTTTATTGCATTTGTTAAGTAGGGGTAAATATGTAATTGATAAGTTTTTTTTTTTCAATATAAAAAAAGTGGTAAGAGATCATATAGACCTATTGAACAACAAAAAATAAAATTCAGACAAAAGTTTTTGCTCTTTTTTTCAGCCGGCTCTCTCCCTCTCCCCAAGGTGAAGATGGTTTGTTCTCCCTTGTTTGCTTAAATAAAGACCTAGATTGGTGATTTCCTAGGAAAGGGGATTGGTGATTTTCCTCTAGGTACGTTTCCAATTTTATCTTCTTCTTCTCCCATTTTCAGTTTTCTAGTTTCTCTTTGATTACCACAGCCCATAAACACCATCTTCCTCTATCATCTTCATTCCTAGATCTTCCTAGCCTTTCCTAATATCAAAACCCACCTTTTCCAACTTTATTTCCCACGGCTGACTGCATTAACTACTGCAGAGAAAATTCAGAACTCATAAAACCCAATCCTACATTAGATTTCATCTCTTTCACATACCCTACACCATCCAATCATTACAACTCCAACTCCTTCTTACATTTTCATCTCCCATTTTTTTCTTTATTACCATTATATCTCATGTCTACTCCTAATCATCTAAAACCAACTCATAAAACTAATTTAAAACCCAAGACTTTACTATCAAAAAAATTTCCAGCATTTTATCACATTGGATTTTGGTAGTCTTTTATAGAGCTATAATCCCTACACCAAACGGTTGCCTTAGGACACCTTTCCTTAAAGTTTTGTGTAGTTAAAACTCAAACCCTATCAGTCATACACTCATAGTCAGGTTTATCTAGTTGGAATTTTAAGTTTTATTTTCTTAACTCACTATTTTGCATATGCTTGAGTAGTCATTATTTTTCTGAGAGCTAGACATTCTTGTGGGAGGTATTCTTTGGATTATTGTGTTGAAATCCATTCTTATATACTAAAGACTGGATTGTGGTTTGACTGATACATATTAAGTGTTTGTTAAAATGACTCAAAGGCTGAAAAGGTGTTGATGATTACAACTGATGACTTTTTTGTTTTGGGAATTGTTCTAAAAGAGTGTTACAATTAGTTGAACTTAAGTTGGAAGGTTAATAGTGAATTTGGCTTCCTAAGTTTAATGGTTTTGAGGGAACATCCCATGTGCTTGTGTAATTTTCCAAGACAGGAGTATTTAAATTTTGAAGGCTTTTCTTTTATGACTGATTCAACACTTGGATTAGGAAGTGATTGGAAGATCTATTAAAAATATTTGGGCTGAATAAGGACTACCTCTACATCAACCTTAAAGGCTGCCCCGATTTACCGATAAAGTGTTTGAACAAAGGCCTATAAGTGTGTAATCATCTACTGCGTTGATGCCTGTCTTGAAGACTTGCTCAGGGATTATCCTACATTACCTCTTCCGCTTGACGCTTGTGTAAGGTGCCCTCTTTCAACTTACATGCCAAAATTTTGTTGCTGCCTCGTGCTTAGACTATTTTTTGAGCCTCTCATACCACTTGTAATCACAGTTTTAACTTTCATTACTTGTTGTTTATGTTCCTTTTAACACATATAATTGTCTAGTAACCACACAATCTTTAGATCAATGTTTGTTTAGCCTTTTTTGAGCATCTTTTCATATATCCGTACTATTTACATTTGTTGTCCAGCCATCCACCATCACGGGTTAAACCCCTTTATATTTTCTTTAAGTAGGTCTTCTTCATTATTTTGTTGGCTACTCACTTAATTAGTTGGTATTCTTTAATTTTGCATGTTTGATCTTTAATTTTCACTATTTTATTTGGTTCTTATCTTGCTTGGTTTAAGTTCATTCATTACTTGAATTTTCCTTTTGATCTTTTTAAGGCTATTGATAATATAGGAATCTTGTTTATAGTGAATATTTGTTTAAAATTATTTACTTGTGGAACTCTTCAATTTCTTGACATGCATACTACATTTTTGGTATCAAACTCTTAAAGAATTACACACACACAACAAAAATAATAATAACAACATGTTTGTAGCCCAATACATGGGATTGTTGTTTGGATCATGAACAAGGGATGACAAATTTCAGAAACAATCACACGATCACAACAAGGGGTTGTTGTTTGGATAATGAAATCCCATTGATGGAATTTTTCTAGCCCAATACATGTAATTGGACTTAATGTTGGGGATATAAGGTGGATCAGCTCTTAAAGACTGTGCACCCTATACGAATGAGGATTCATATGAATTTGTGTGTATGTGTGTCTGAAAATTTCTCAATAAATCTTTTTTCCCTTTTTGTTTGTTTTTTTGTTTTTTTTGTTTTTTTTAAGGTATAAGAATCAAATGGTTTTTAGCCAAAATAAGAGTAGAAACGAGGGAGTAGTTAGAATTGATAACCAAGATATACCCCAAAATGACCATTTTCGTTATCTTGGTTCAATTATGCATAAAGAGGGAGATATTGTAGATGATGTTGTTCATAGAATTAGAGCGAGATGGCTGAAGTGGAGAGGTGCTTCTGGAGTGTTGTGTGATAAACGAATACCACTAAAATTAAAGGGAAAATTTTATAAGATAGCTATAAGACCAGCCATGCTTTACGGAGCAGAATGTTGGGCAGCCAACAAACAACAAGTACATAAAATGAGTGTGG
>JAOXJP010232033.1:0-10538 GCA_025762735.1 Platanus orientalis | reverse complement strand
GCGCTTGTAGGCTTTTTCAGGCCCCATTGGGGGTAGGGGATACAATTTCAGTGGAAACTCAAGCCTTAATCTATGGTCCAAGGATGAATTGTTCCCATGGTTTCTAACAGGTGATTGTGGTGGGGATTCAGCCATGGTGATAGGGTGGTTAAATTCAGGGAGGTAGGGGCCATGGAGGAGCTCATCTTGTAAAGGTGGCACAATCTTTAGACTCTTCTTTGAAGATCTTGTTCCATTGGACACTAGAAGATGCAAATTCATGCACATATAGTCTAGACAAGATTGGGTTGAGAAGGGAAGGGATTTACATCGGTGTTCTTCCTCCAGATTAGCTAGCATTATTTTTTCTTTTGGGTTAGGCTTCCATTGTTGGGGTGGGCTCGACTCTCCTCTCTTCTTGTTCCTGTCCTTTCTTTAATATAAGATAGTTATAAAAAAAAGAAAAAAAGAAAACGATATTAGGCTGGTAACACAGCCTGGAGATTTGAGATTGATAGAGTTGCACCACCAATACCTATCTTGTGTGATTTGTCTATTTGTCCCGAGACCCATGATTTACAGCAGCGTGGCACTACCTGGAAACAAGGTTTTAAAAAAGAAAAAGAAAGAAATTAAAAGAAGAAGAGAATAAAATTACTAAAAAATGTATTCCACTGAACTTTAAAATAAAAGGAAAAAAGGAAAATTAATCTATATCTACATGCTATACAATCATTATGATGGCATCATAGTTTTAAAATCGATAAGTATTGGTCAAAACTCAACTTTGCGTATCAGTTTTGATGGGAATCAATACAAAACTAACTAACATGTAGTTATAAAATTACATGGTTTCAATGATACATATTGATGGTATGAATACATGTCATGGATAGCTTGTATTTTTTTGTACATAAAAGCCCTACTTTTGAGTGGTATTGATGGTGCAATGGGACGTGAACCAATATATTGTCAAGACCATAGTTATAGAGAAGCTTGGTACAAGGTGGGAAGCTTGTTTGGGAAGCCAATTCAATTATACTTTTCCAAATATTGGGAAGCGCACTTCCCACATTTAGGAAGAGCATGGTGAAGGGACTAGGGAAGTGAGTAGAAGGCTCTAGAGAATCAATTGAGAAGTGATATCAGAAGTGAAATTCTATTTTATTTAATGTAAACCATATGCTATTAGTATTGAATAAAATGTTTTATATGAGATATAGTGTTAATTTGTAGCAAAAAAAAAAAGAAGAAAAGATGTAGTACTGATTATATTATAAACTATATTTTATTTCAATACAATAAATTATATTCAAATCATATGGTGGTTATACAAGGTCTCCTATTGTCTGATTATAAGATCCCTTTTCATTTACAAAAAATTTATGTAAGTTAAAATCAAAGGTATGGCTTGTCATACTAATAACAAAAGTGGTTTGCGAATGGATTTTAGTGTCATGATTTTTGTTACCTGCATAGTATCGTTTTTTTTTTTTTTTTACTTTATTGAGTTTTTTCACTTTATTTTATTGTAGTTGTACATATTGATTGTAACTTATTATTATTTACTTTCTATTAGTAATCAATTATTATAGTTGTACTTATTAATTATAGACTCTCGATTATTTCTTTCTATTAGTAATCACTTATTTACCTATTATGTCCATTTCATTTCCTAGTCATTTCATAATATTTTTTCTAATGGTTTGAATTTTCAAATTGCACTTTACTCACTTCCCTATCGCTTTCTAGTCGTTTTCCAAAAGCTTCCTAATTGTTTCTCGCTTCTTATTTCCCAAGGATTTTTTTGGGCCTTGCTTCTCGCTTTTGCATTGCTTCATGCTCTAGTACCTATGTTAGTATTCACACTTTGAGTGAGTTTATTATTGCCATTTTCTTTTATTCATACCAAAAAAGAAGAGGAAAAGAAAAATAATTTTTTTTTGTATGTCTTCAACAATGGTGTTGTTACCCTGCAAAATCAACAGTCATTTACTTTTCAATATTCATGGATGTGCCAATGGAAGTCTTATTCTTTTGGCTAATATTGGTGTAAGCTGATTATATTGTTAAGTGCCTACAAAAAGGGTAGTTGAGGTATTGAAAAATGCAACATGCATGTGATTAATTGTTAATAGCCTTTAATAAAAGCTTGTGCAGAATAATCCAAAAATAAATAAAAGCTTGTGCAGCCTTCACTAATTTCTCCTGTAGTTATTTAACACCTCCGTCTTTACTGCTAAGTTATATTTAGTGAATGGATTTTGATTGCCAGGATGAGTGTTTAAGGATGATAGGGTTTTTTTATTTATTATTTTGGTAAATAGGATGATAGGATTCGTTATCCTCCCTCTCCCCCCTCTTTTATAATATAGTTATATTTCTGCATTATGCATTGTCCTTAATCAGAATATTTCTTCTGTAGGTACTTAACATTGGATGAAGCTGATAGATTAGTTGATTTGGGGTTTGAAGATGATATACGAGAAGTGTTTGACCATTTTAAAGCCCAGAGACAAACTCTTCTATTTTCTGCTACCATGCCCACAAAGATCCAGAACTTTGCAAGAAGTGCTTTGGTGAAACCCGTTACAGTCAATGTGGGAAGAGCAGGAGCAGCAAATCTTGATGTTATACAAGAAGTCGAGTATGTGAAACAAGAAGCGAAGATTGTTTACCTTCTTGAATGTCTGCAGAAGACACCACCTCCTGTTCTCATATTTTGTGAGAACAAAGCTGATGTGGATGACATTCATGAATATCTCCTTCTGAAAGGAGTTGAGGCAGTAGCCATACATGGAGGAAAGGACCAGGAAGAGAGAGAATATGCCATCTCATCCTTTAAAGCAGGAAAAAAGGATGTCTTGGTGGCAACCGATGTTGCCTCAAAAGGGCTAGATTTTCCAGATATTCAGCATGTTATCAACTATGATATGCCTGCAGAAATCGAAAACTATGTTCACAGGATTGGGCAAACTGGAAGATGTGGGAAGACGGGAATAGCAACTACATTTATAAACAAGAACCAGAGTGAGACAACACTGCTGGACTTGAAGCACCTCTTGCAAGAGGCAAAGCAGAGAATCCCTCCTGTGCTTGCGGAACTCAACGATCCAATGGAAGATATGGATGCCATCACCAATGCGAGTGGGGTCAAGGGTTGTGGCTATTGTGGTGGGCTTGGCCACCGTATCCGCGATTGCCCCAAGCTGGAACACCAGAAGAGCATGGCGATTGCCAGTTCAAGAAGGGACTATTTTGGTTCAGGGGGTTATCGAGGGGAAATTTGATTATGTGCCCAATTTATGTATTTTTATGTGCACCCTTCCTCAATCGTGTTCGTAACTTAGTGAGAACTTGTCACTTTTATAGATATTTTGATGAAAAATTGACATTAATAGATCCGCCAGTTCTATTTGGTCATGCTTGTAAACAGTTTTTGACATAAATAGATGTTGGAATTTTCACGTGCTCTATCTAGTGACTGAATTTGCCATTATGGCACCAAGTAGCAGTGAGTATACATGTGATTGGCATATTTTCCATTTTCCATGTACTTCAAATACAGGAGGAAAGAGGTAGAAGATTTTTGCTCTCCTTTGGAGCATGTCAAAAATGTCAATCTTTTTATAATTAACCTCCCATTCAAGAGCTTTGTTTTTAAGAGGGGCAAGAGATTTCGAGACAACCTTGTGAGGTGATGATTGTTATTGGCTGACATCAAGGCATTGAAGAAAGAGAAGGGGGAAAAGACAGGATTTCAAGCTTAGGGACTACATCCTGATCCTCCAAGGAGATAATCACCTCCCAATGGAGGTTAAGAAGGAAAGCATTTCTCCTATCTATACTTCTGCCATCCTCCAAAAACCCAGCAGAGTAGACTCAGATAGATGGACACAAATGGCAAAAGATTTACCCTTCGTTATAAAGAAGAGAGGAGATTGGGAAATATGCATTTGAAGGATTTGTCACCACACCATGTATCCTCCCAAAACCTAATCCTATTATGCATGTTCATGTAAACTGGGAGAACTGAGAAACAATTTGACTAATGCATGAGTAAACTAAAGAAACCCGATTAGCAGCACAATCCCAACCATTGGCTTGCACCCCATATCTGGATTTGATGATAGACTATGGCCTTGGGAACCTTGCAGGCATATAGCCTAGCTATCAGTGAGATTGCCACGCCCTAATCTCCCATTCCCTTCGGAATTACACAACCTCCACTTGATCAGGTGGTCAGTTTTTAGTATCTCCTGGCTCCAACAAAGAAGTTTCTTTAGATTCTATCGAACTTTTTGATAATCTTAAGTAGACAGATTAGATTGTTTTTTTGGTAAAAAAGATACGGTGGTTTTAATCAGAATAAAGAAACACAGGATGTAATCCTTTTTTCACCTTTCCAATCTTGATGAATTTTTCCACCACCAGGTCCCAAAAACCATCTGATCTACGATTTTAGCCAAGGGAACGCCCTAGTTATTTGAGAGACTTAACCCTCACCTTCACACTGCAAAATGATCACAAATTGCATCACTGCCTCATTGTTGATCTCCACCAATCTACTCTTGTTCAAGTTCACTCTAGTCAGAAATTCTCTGAAAACACTTGAGGATTCCCCAAAGATTGTATAATATATATATATCATCATCAGCAGCAAATTGAAGATGAGAGAATTCCAAATTATTTCTGCACTCTCTAGTCAAAGATCTCTAGCAAACCCCATACACCATATGCAAGGTCCTTCATTACTGATCTGACTGTCATGTTGGCAGGCCCTGAAGCCGATGTGTTTACTTAAATTAGCTGATGTTAATGAAAAGATCTCTCTAGGGGGAGGCAACCAGGTTGGTTATTTGTAAGTGAAACAGGCTTTCAGCAAAGGTCTGCGGTATCAACTTTCAACACTACATCAACTTGCTTTTGGAATCTTGTGTTTAGATATTCTTCGATCAGCAGCATCTCATAACTCCGGATTCATCTTTCAACGGTATATATAAGAACATAGCTTCACTTGTTCACTTGTGTTATCACATGTTACAATGGACCAAACCGGATCTAAACAATAACCATACACTTTAGGTAATAAATGATGAGTTCACAGTGAAGGAAGCATTGCCCGTTTCTATTGAGCTTAAAAGACTAGGAGACTCTAAACCAAATGCAGAAAGACCAACTGATTAATTTCCTTTTTCTGTAATCCAAAATTTGACTTGCTACACTCTGCTGTACAGATTCAAATGAAACAAAAGAGAATATACACCAAATATTCTTCTGAACTTTGGAAGTAATGTAGACCAAAGATGTCAAAAATATATGGCTTATCAGCAGAGAAACTTGGAACCATATTCCAATGGTTAAAATTGAACCCAGAGAAAAAGAAATAGATTACACCAAATAATATCTCGGAAGGCCATGATCACCCATTTGAGCATTCGAACACAACTTCAGTAAGTCCTGAAAAGTGAATATATTGGCTTTAAGATCTCTGGTAACAAGAAATGGATTTAACTCCTGATGTAGAACTTGTGACAGGCCATCATCCCTCATAGTTCCACCCTAATAAATAAAATACAGAACCATCTGTTAGAAAGCAAGCTTAGTACTAGCTCTCAAATTTGAAGAAAGAGGAAAAGAAAATGTAAGCATAAAGAGAAAGTGTTGGAAAACTGAGAAGAGATAACATAATCACGGAGATCATAATTAATGAGTTTTATTTGTCTGATGTCTTAGTTGGGAGTGGAAATGGAAGCTAACTGGAAAAGTATTTCTAAAATTTATGTATGAATCAGGTATATGAGGTGGTATTCATTATCAGAACTTGTGATCAAATTACCACTTGCCTGAGTTTTAAACAATATGAATCTTGATGCAGGCATGTGAAGAGAAATTGACCCACTACTGTATTTACAAATAATAAATTGACAATTGCGAAAAATAGATTTTTTTAATAGCAAAAGCTGTTATTTTTTAAATTCCAAGGTTTAAAAAAAAAAAAAAAAAAAAAAAGCAAGGATGTGAGAACAATTGTCCTGATTCGAATGGTTTAATCTCACTGGTCAACATTTTTAGGACTATCAATGGAAAATTAGAAAATTCAGAAATGACCATGGGTGTGAAATCATGAATTCTAATGCAATAACAAAAAAATTAAAATAAAAGTACCCACAAACCAAGCACATAATAGTCATATCATATGTTCAGAGGCCCATATCTTTTACATTCACAGAATTTTCAGTACTTCCAAAACAAAGAACAAAGGTTGATGGTGTGAAACACAGTTATAAAGCAGCCATTACCATTCGAATTAAATGATTAGGATCACAAGCAGTGTGAGTTTCCAGTAGGCCCGTCAACTGGACATCTTAGATCAATAACACCATTTTGACATTAAATGCATAAGCCGTAGGACTAACTGGGAATTATCTCTTCAGAGTAATAAAAGAGAGAAAAGTATAAGAAAGGGTAGAACACAAACCATACCTTAGGGTGAAGGATCAGAGCACCCTCTAGAGGTTCCTCTCCTGTTATGCGATTTCTTAGTGTGTTATGGAATTTCTGAGATATCTCATTCAGCAACTTTTTCCGTTCATCCACACTGCCAAAGAGTTCATTCTTCATAACTTCTGTTTCTTGTTCAAGATTTTGCAATCTTATATGTAGCTGTTCAACCTCACTGAGCTTCTTCTGTGATTTACCCTTGCTAAAATCTCCATGGTCCCTACTTCCTGAAGGACCAACCTCCAGTATTTCTTCACCAAATTGATTTGAACTTGAAACCCTCCAATTTCTTTTCAATTCTTTCTCACATAATCTCAAACCGCCTATATGACTATTAGACATAGAAGTTGGGAATGAATTATTAGAGTAACACCTAGTGCCTGTTGAGATCCCTTGTTCTAATTCACCACCACTAATGCCCCTCTCACAGAACCCTCTTTCCTTTTTCCTCATTGCCTCTAAATCACAATATTACTCATCTCCTTCTGTGGTGAAATTTTCTGTTATTCCCTCTGTTGTTCTGTAGCATGCAATAGCCTGTATTGCTACTTTCAATCCCAGAGTTAGACTCACATCTAGATTGCTTCTGTCTGTAGGACCTGACTAGCAACTCTGAGAGCAGCACTGTTCATTTCTTTCCTATACCGAATTTATTCAAATGTCAAAAGGAAGATTTTCTGGCTCCAGCTTATTCTAATATCGAGCTTCCATCATCTACTGATTTGTATTAAGAAAAAGAGAACACTAAAAACTCATTAAAGATCACATAAACACCATCTAAATAAGAAAATTAATACATAAAATTCATGAAAAGCAACCGACAAATAAATGCTAAAAGATCAATAATGGGTTTATGGCATAACACAGAATTGCTTCATTTTTTTGTCTGTAGGACTTGAATTGTAACTCAAAAGCAGCAGCAATATCCATTTCATTCCTATAAGAGCTTATTTCAATTTTTAAAAGGGAAATATATTTTTTTCCTCCAGTGTCTGTTAATTCCGGGCTTCCATCATATATTGGATTCTTTAGAGGAAAAAAAAAGTAAAAAGAAAAAGAGAGAGAGAACACTAAAAACCCACCAAAGATCACATCAACACCATCAAATAAGAAAATTAAATACATAAAATTCATGATAAAGCAACTAAAAAACTGCTAAAAGATCAATAGTGGATTTTTGCATTTTATTTTATGGTTGGTAAGATGGTTGGTTTATAATAGCATCTACGGAATATGACACTATAGGTAGTTGAAAGTTAAATGCTTGTAGAAGATGAAGAGCCATAAGAGATTCATAAAATTGGAAATCAGAAGGTCGGTTGAAGACCATGAAAGCGAATGATGGTTACTTACCCAACAAAAGTTGCAGGGACAAAATAATAAGAAGAAAGCTTCTTGAAGAGACTTTGTGTTTCTTTGCGTCTTCATTAAGTATAAAGAAAGTGATGTTCACAGGATCCTATGGTGGTTGCAGATGAGTAGTGAGAAGAACCCAACAAGAACTTAGCAGAGAGAAGATGTAAATAGTTCACTCAAACTTTGGCAGTTTTATAGGGAAGCAGACGACGACGTTTGGAGTTTTGTTAGTTTGGTTTTATGGAAATCATGAAATAACCCCATGTATAGATTTAATTTTTGTCAGATCCCTTTATTTTCTTTCCTTTTCTTTTCAGTTGTCAGTGTCTTTTTGTCTTTCTTTCTTTCTTCTGTTGTTCTTTATTTTGAAAGAAAGCAAGAAACAAGAAATGTGCTGGTAGATACCAGGGAAGGTCCATAAAAGGTCATACCATCAACTATTTGCAATAAACAATAAATGTAAAGTTTGATGGACGGTCATGATCATCTCATTGTTCCCATGAAGGTTGGGAACCATCATCTAATGAGTTCACACCTAAGGATATTCTAAGCCGGAAGTCAACCTCATTGGCTACTCACGTCCATTACAGCCTTTTTTTATTGGACAATGATTGTTTGTGTTGACACAGGCCTATGTAGGCGTGTCATTGATTGACACATGTTGTATTTTTGAATTTGATTTACACCTAAACACTTTTTTATACCCCAAACACAATATGTGTCAGTTAGTGATTCACTACAGACACTGTCATCACAGAACATCTTCTTCTTTTATTTTTTATTTTTTATTTTTTATTTTTTGGTAGAGTAGTGGTAACGACTTTATTTATTTAAAAACTTGGGTTTTGTGTGATGCCTCATCCAGCACTACCTTTCGTAACCAAAGCGGCATGTACCTTGTCCAAAGTGACATTTTGACAAGTACCACCACGGTGAGGATTTTATACACCGACCCCTAACAACTGCCTGCCTCCGCTGGTAGTCAAGCAGGCGGAAACATTAGCGCCGTGATTTTCACTTTTTGGGTGCGAGTGTTAATCACTTATGGACACTGATGTGGCTACCCTTTGACCTAGGTGTTTTCCCATGCCCGAGCGTAGAAAAGCCTCGCCGGTACCACCATGTTTAGCTAGTACATGGGCCACGATATTTTTCTACCTCCAGACAAGTTTAAAATCTCCTGAATGAAACATATGTAAAATATTTTTGCAACCTTGTTGCTCTAGACTATTGAAAACATTTTTTTCTATGGAAGATTATATTCGCACCTCAAGTTTTTATAAGCACACCTCACTTTTAAACACACCTCCGGAAGTTTCAATTATACCGTTATATATTTCTAAACCCTCCCTGCTATATGTTTTAATATACACACCTCCATTTGAAATTCTCTCCAACCAGTGTCTAATGTTCAATTGTTCCCTCCCTTCCTACCTTCTTCCTTCCTTTTCTCCAATCGCTTCAACTGTTCCCTCCCTCCCACCGACGTCACCGGCAACTGAATCATGCCTCCACAATGATAATAGAACTTACCATCAACCTCTAACACCGTTGATGCTGTCATCCGTCGGTCAGATAAGATATTATTATTTTTGTTAAAAAAGATCTTCAAAAATATCATCCAAATAAATTAATTGGCAAAAATTAGTTTAAAGAAGCATAAACATCAATTATTTACTTTAAATTTTAGTAAATCAACGTTTTATTTAAAATTTTATGATTTTTTTCAGTTTTTTTTCTTCCTCACGGTATGTTCGGCCTAACCAAACCGAACTCCTTAAGGCATGTTCGGCATCATAGGGTAGAATAAGCCTAAGATTGTTTTTTAATTTTTTTTTTTTTATTTAATGCTTCTCGACACTATTCTAACATCTGATTCTTGGCATATGACAGATATGGAGGTCAGCCCTTCACGAGTGGCACCAACCGCATCTGCGCAATGGTGCAGGGTTGATGACGATTCTCAAGTTAGGGGAGAGACGTCTCATGTGACTACTGAGGATTCTATGATAGACTCGATAGTGGGTGAGACCATACCTACTGTAGAGCCAACAACAATGCCACCGCCGCCGTTAACCTCTAATGTTCTTGGAGCTCTAGATGACCCCACCCTATTAGACAACTATTCCACGCAAGTCCCATCATTGATCTGGCAGTAGGGGTATTTATTTGTTATTTTATGTATTTGACTATTTATTTGTGTTATTCCATACGTGCGTACTGTGGTAACACTATTTCTTTTTTCTTTTGTAGGAGCGTGAACCGCTAAAATATATTAGCCATGCAGACAAGTTTGATGAGTGGTAGGTAGAGATCCAGGGTATCCAGAACTCTAAGTGTATGGCATTGGTGTGGCAGTCGAGTTTATACCCCTTAGTGCATGCATCATATCGGTTCGTCAACTGGGTAGTCATCTCCACCTTTGTTGAGCGTTGGTATCCTGAGACCAATACATTCCACATGTCATTTGGGGAGTTAACGATCATGTTTGATGATGTCTACACTTTGCTTAGGATTCCAGTGACAGGGACCCCCATCCAGGTTGAGTCAGCCCAGTTATCTAGCGGAGCGGCTGAGACACTAATAACTGAGACACTAGGGGTTACAGTAGAGGAGGCACATGAGGAGTTGGATAGGGCACGTGGTCAGGCAGTGAGGATGGAGTGGTTGAGGCTCAGATTTTCAGAGGTTACTGATGC
>JAOXJP010232032.1:0-10539 GCA_025762735.1 Platanus orientalis | reverse complement strand
ATCACTTTTAAACACTGATGTGTCCACCCCTTAATGCCATCCTAATATATCAGGAAAAGCAGATTTCTGTATATAATCTTTTCCGCTGAGGATTAGCTCTTGTTATTTGTACGTCAAATGCCTTTATTTTTTAAAACATTTCTCATGCGCCGTGTGAAAATTGATCAGCACCATTGGAGGAGACATATGTTTCCAGGGAGCACATTTATTAATTGGATTAATTTATGGTATGATATAGAATTAACTGAACATAGTCATCTAGACATTACTTTTGAGATTAAACTCCAATTTTTTGTAATCTCAATTACTAATTGGAAACAAGCTACCTATCTCATTCAAATTGCATGCTTAATTTTAGATTTATGTATACTAGTATTAATCTTGACCTTGTCTCTAAATGACCCAATCAATTCAATGTGCTCACCATCTATTGTCCTTGTTCAACTTATTGACAAGGTGTAAAACCATTGTCCATTATTTGACAACATGAAAAAATCAAAAGCTTTGTTTACCCTTTCAACCTATCCAAGCGATGGAAGGGTATGAACCTTCATGTCATAGCCAATCAAGAAATGAAACCCTAAGATGTAAATTCTATAATTGTAAAACCCTTGTGAGATGCAAAAGAAAAGGTTATTTTCCTTTTTAAATTGTGTGAGCGAGTAGATGTTGAAGATTGCTTGTGAAATTGTGTGCATTGCATGAAATGCCGCCTTTTGAGGAAGTATAAGTCAAAGCAATAAAAATCAATCGATTTATTTATGGGACCAATATGAATGAAATTACCAAAAGGAAAGAAGAAGAAGAAAACCAACTTGAATACTTTGACACATTAAAGGTCATAGAAAAATTTGGCCTCACTTTCATTTTGAAAAGGAATGTGATTGATCTTCTTTTTCTTTTACTATTTTTTCATGTCTTTTCTTTCATGGGATTATCCACATTTCATATGCTCAAGTCTACCTCTCCATGTGATCCACATGATTGGCTATCGCAGTTGGAGACCATACCCACATGATACACATTTAATAGAAGCAAGGTCCAATCTCTCTGAAACACAAAGCAATTTATAAATCAGATGGCTCAGATTATCCCATGGGGTTGACTTTTTATTTCAATCCAAATTAGATGATTCTGATCATCCATAAACTCAATAATTGAGCCTCATTGATCTCCTTTTAGGTCCCACTTTGCTTGCATGTATGGAGCAGGTACGAAATTACATCTAACCGACATTTATTTTAGAATAATTTCATTAATTTATTTATGTTTGGTAAGTTTTACATTTTTATTTGCTGTATTAGAACAATATAAGTTTCTCTTTAAAACTCTTTCTTACTAGTCATGATATAAATGAAAGGAAAGGAATCTTGCACGGACAACCCCTTTGCTTTAGTACACATGATTTCTAAATGAAAGCAAAGGAATTCTATGTAGATAGTCTCATTTCCTTTAGTACACATGGTTTCTCCCACAATACACATGAGATGTTTTTAATTTCTCTCAATTACTTCCTCTCCAATCTCTCCTTTTTGCCCCTGTTTTTTCTTTATAGGAACTTATGCTATTAACAATTCAAATCAGAATTCCAAGAATATCAGTTACAATTGTGAAATGTTTTCTTAGTTATCTTCAAAATAAAGATTGGTATTATCATAGATTTTTTCTTGGAAATTTCCATTATCTCTATCCTTATCTTTATTTTCTTCACCTAATCACACACTTCTATCTTTTTATAGTTCTTACATCATCTCTCTTATATTCTCTCTACAAAATCTCACTTCTCTTTTGTCCTGACATTTTTTTCTTCTAATATTCTCTATTTGTTTTCTATCTAAAATCTCTTTCTTCCTAATATTTCTCTTCTATGAATCCTAAAAATTCTCCCTCTACTAAAAACAAAGATCAAATTCTACTTAGTTTTCTAATTTTATAATTCTTCCATCCTAAAATTAACCCTCCTAGAAATGCTTCATTATTCTCACAGTCACATGTCTAATACTCTTCTTCTTTCATCCTTACATATTAATCATTTTCTAATTTAACTATCATTTTTTTTATAAATAATTTCATATTGGTGCTACATCCTTCTTTTTTTTTCTCTCATTTTTATACTACATATTGATTTCTTTCCCACTCACTCTATGTAATCTTCACATTCCCATAATGAAATAATCATTATTCCTTGGTGGTCAGGTTCTCTTCATCACTGTGACATTTTGGAATCAAAACATTAATGCGATAAGAGACCTTTGATGGGGAGATCATAACACATTTGAACTCAAGGCCTCATTAGGTTGCCATATGTTGTATATATTACGTTATATGTTGGAAACGTTAATCATCCCCTAGAGGTGTTTTCAAGAAGGAGATGTTAATAGTGCTACGTATCTTTACCAAAAAAATAACTAAATTATGTTAATGGAATTCCTACTTGTGATGATGAAAAGCTTTTGAAAGAGACTATAAGAGGAGATTGGGAGGTCTACAAAGGAAATGAAATAATTTTATTTTATTATTATTATTTTTGTAGGTGTGGGCATCGGGAAAAGGGAGGGTCGCGCTTCTCTTGTCCCTTTGGATGTTTCTTGGTTCCTACCCCCACTTTGCCGGCTTTGGCATCTCTAGTGCCACTTGGGTTTATTGAGGAAAAGATAGTTTATTAGGGAGGGTGTTAAGATTTAATCATGTAGCTGGCTAATGCTAGGATTTTTGGGATTCGTCACTAACTCGGGTTTATTGATGGAGTTGGAGATCGGCTTCCGAAATCTAGACCCTAAGGTCTAAAGGGTTACTCCTAAATTAGTCTGGTTCTCCAAAGAGTAGGGTAAGCTATTTTGTTGTGGTTGGGGAAGGTGTTAGGCACCCCAACCACCCACCTTTTTAGGGTGGCTTCTCAAAACATATATGTTATAGGTTGTCATAGGGATGTGTGCCTGTTAGATATATATTATTGGTCTGGACCCCTCATTGTTGTGCGATCATTATAATTGCAGTTGAGAAATAGTCTCAAGGTGCTTACATATTTGATCTTGTGTGGTTTGGGTTCCTAAGGTTTTGTCGAGATCAAACTGCATATAGTTTTGGAGGTTATGTAAGTGTGTAATTCTCAATAGTCAAATACATTTGACTATAAGAGTGGTTTATGGTAGGTTCATCTTGCTCCATTATGTATACTTACAGACTACTCTACACTGCGGGGTCGTGTAGACAAGTTAATTAAAAAAGGGGTAAGGCTAAGTCATACCAGTGTAGGTGTGTTTTAAATGGCATGATTGGGTTGTGGTCAAGTCCTAAGGTCTTTGGGCCACAAACCAATGCGTATGACCCTAGGAGAAGGTGGAGACTACAGAAAGATCAGGAAGGGCTAAAAGGTAGTGACTGGGTAGGGTTATGCAGCCTGACTACGTTGACGTAGTAGCCACGGCACCGACCTTGTCCCTTATGTAAGAATTGCGTACCAGATTCTTTAGGGACCTACAAGTGTATGGTTTAACAGGGCTGGTCTCGTAATAAAAATAGATTCTTATAGTGGTGGGTCCTTTAGGCCATACATATGAACACATGCATGGGTACCTACATGCATATAGAAAAAATAGAAGAACACCATGAAAGAGAAGTATGCCACTATATGAAATGAAACAATCCTACATACACTCAGTTGTGTAAAATAGGACATCTAAACATTGATAAAAGCATAAGATACAGATTGAAGTGATGCTGGAAATCACAACACCTGAAATTTTCTGAAATGCTTGAACTTTAATAGATGAAGTTCAAGCATTAGGCTCTTGAACAGTCTTCAGTTAAGCAGTCATATCTCTCTCCACAAAACTCAAAAATGAGTACGGTTTGTCTCTTTAAAAGTTAAGAGAGAGAAATCTCTAATGGTATATAATCTACATGGGTGTGGCCTAATACCTAAACTTGTACTCAAAGCCTGAATTTTAACTTGCAAAGTTCAAGTGTTAGCTCTGGACAATCCGTACTTAAATAGCCATATTTCTTTGCATGAAATTAGAATTGAGTGTGGTTTGTCTCTTTGGAAAGCAAAGAGAGACATTTCAAATGATATATAATTTTCATAGGTTTGGTCCAACGCTTGAACTTCAAAAATTCATGAACTTTCTTAAACCCAAACTTAACATGTAAAGTTCATGTGTTTCTAACTGGACAAAATTTTAGCTGCCCGATTTATGATATGTTTGGACCCCTTATAGAGGTCCAAAAATTATTGGGATTTATAGTGATGTAAGGGATCCTCTTGGGAAATTAGCATAAAAATTTCAGAGCTTAACTCATAGTACAAAGTAATTAAAAATCCGGCACTATATGCAGGTCAAATAAAAATTCAAAAAAACTAATTTTACCTTAGACTTGGGGGTTTGATTTTAGGGCTTTAAAGTGCTCTACGAATTATAAAATTTTAACCATGTGTAGAACACCCATCCAGGGGTCTACCATAAAATTTTGGATAAAATAGATCTTTGCAAAAAAAAAATGCTAAAAATCCAACAATGCACTGTGGTAGAAAACAAGTCCAGTAGAGACAAGGTTTGTATTCACTATGTAGCCCTCTTTAAGAGGCATTAATGGAGATGGCATGGCTCATTTTAGCAATTCATAAGCATGATAATAACTTGGAATTTAATCTAACCTAGTCATGGAAGAAAAAAGATGAGAAGGGGTTACCTTTTCGAGGGTTGGAGTGCTTGGATTTTCTCTCTTTTCCTTTCCCAAACTTCCTCCAAATTTTTCCTCTCCTCTTCTGCACGAGTTGGGCTCTATTTATAGGGTTTTTGGGAAGTTTTGGGGGGCTGGGATTGAAGTGTGGGGAACAAGTAAGGCCATCTAACCATTGGTTGTATAGAGGGTAAGGATTAGAATAGTGGGGATCAATTAAAAAGATCCAACCCTTGGATGCAACCAAGGGTTGAGATTAGAAGTTTGGAGGGCAAGTAATGAGATCTAGGGTTGAGATTCGAATTAGGGTTTGGAAAATGGATGGCTAGGATAGAGTTTAGGGTTTAGAAAAATCAAAGGCTTGGATGAAACTTAATGGAAAATAGTTGAAACTTAATGGCAAAGGGATTCATGCCATTGGTTAATAAAGATCAAGGGATGAAATGGGTTGTACTGAATAGAGGTTTAGGGATTGATTACATGAGATCTTGGAATAAATCTAATGGACTTTAGGGGGGTACATAAGGGTGCACAAAAATGATTCATATCTAAAAGCTATGATTAATGCTCTAATGTGAATGCATTAAATGAGTTAACCCCAAAAGTCTTATGGTCATTAATGTGTAATGATTACTTTTCAAGGAAAACATCCCCTTATTGTGTAACCCCACTTTTTGGGTCCCCGTGCTTAGAAACATCTAAACTCTATACGCTTTTCGGATGCTCCGGGCGTAATGGTACAATCAAAAATGGATTCTGAAAAAGTGTAGGCAAGGGTAATTTGTGTTTGACTAACCCTGAAATATTTTAAACACATACGCGAAGGGAAAATGGTCAAATTGGTTTCTAAGATCTTTAGATAAAAGATACCCCTTAGGTTTTGTGAGATACTGGCTTAAACTGTTCTCAAAACCGAAACTTGAGCAGGAAACCGCACTCAAAACCTTTTTTCAACAAATGGTAAATCTAGCCTGGAACTGTAACTAGGGTTGGCCGAGTTTGCCATGGAAAATTAATGGGTCGTAAAGTATTGAAGTCTTAAGGGTCTCAGAGACATAAGAACCGACAACCTAGCATTTGGGTTCCCAGGAAATCTATGGGAGCCTTTTGAAGGGGGTCACCTAGTGGAAATGAACAACCCTAATTTGCCAAAAGATGAGGAATTGATCTAGTCAGAGTCTATGATTGCCCCCCTCCAAGAGACGATCCTTTGAGGATAGGGAAAAACCTAAGAAAATGGGTCTGACCTTATAGATTTTGGGTCCCGAGGAATTCTTGGGGGGTTCACTATGTGCCAAATCCAGTTGAGGGTGTTTTGACCTAGTAGAGAGAGAATGAAGTGATTGAGGCATGTTAAGTTTTCTAATGACATGATCCGAGGAGACACTTTTGAGGGCATTTAAGCTATCAAGAGATGGCCACAGACTGATTGAATTTTGGATCTCCTGTAAATTTCGAGGGTCAGTTGAAGGTCTAACAGCTACCCCAAATGGTCTAACTTATTTTGGAGAAACTAGAGAAATCGAAGTAGATTGGATTTGCCAATGACTTTGCTCAATAGACAATTTCTTAAAGGTAATGAAAATCCAGAGAAATAGCCATTAACTATTTAGAATTTGGCTGTCTGGGGAGCTCCCAAGGGCTTACCCAGGGTTAATTAATATAGCCAAAACTATCTTGGTATAACTTGGGGAAGTTTTGAGAGATTGGGGTAGGTCAAGGTCACAAATGGCTTTAATCAAGAGACGGTTTATTAAAGGTATAGCAAAAACTGAGAAACAGTTACTAGCTATTCTGAATTTAGATGTTCTGGGAACTCTCTAGAGCCTATTGAGGGCAACATACAGACTAAAATATCTTGATATTTTAAGAGAATTAAAATATTAGCAGTTGCCAGGTTTACCGAGGACCCGCCTTAGGGATAGATTAAGATGGTTAAGATTAGAGGGTGTAGGATCTAACCTAGTGTCTTTTGGGTGATGGGAGAAGCTCTAGGATTTACTGAGGGTCCAAATTATATGAAAATAAGCTATTTGAGAGTATGATGGCAAAATGGTAATTTCTTAGCCTGAGATGCTTCACTGTGAGAAGGCTTATGAAGGCTAGAGAGTTTTAAAGAAAATGAGATTGGTATATTTGGAGTTTGGACCATCGTAGTCCTGTTGATGCTTCTAAAAATTTTAGGGTTTGACTAGAAAGGGTGTGTTTTGATTGATCTTTGAGATGGTACTGCACATGACTTGATACAGGATGCTTTTCATGATTGAAATATCTGGAGATGAATTCATAAGGGATGTCTAACCACTAAAAGCCTAGTCTTGATCTCCCTAAATGTGGTTGCCTAGGGTTTGATCTTAAACACTACTTTGATGAGCACACTAAGTCCATTAGATGACCCAAGTCAAAATTTGGGTGCTAACAGTGGGAGAGAAGAGGGTTAATCATAGTATTTACATTCTAGTGGTTTCCTTTTTACCTTTTCTTAATGTCACTATTAATTATTAAAATTATTCTCTAATTTTTAATATATTTCCTTTATTTATGATCTATGATTAAGATTCCCTTGGAGTAATCTGTTACAGTTTTGTGAAGGGAAAATATATTGTGTCAATGTAGTTTTGGGAAGCACAAACACATTGAAAGATCCTAGTCATATAATTGATGATGTGTTTATGATGATCTAGAGTGTTCATTAAATTAAGTGATTATATTGCTCTAGGAGACACAAACACATTAAAAGATCATAACCATCTAAATGATGGTGTGATGATCTAGAGTGTTCATTAGATTAAGTGGTTATGACTCAGTGAAAATATTATTAGCAAAACAAAACAATAAACTTACACATTAAAATATACTAATAAGATTAAACCATGTTAATCTAAAATATTTTCATCCCTTCAAAATTTTAATTGATTTCATTATTTGTTTGTTTAGGGTAGGTAAGGTTTAATTATGCTTGGTACTAATAAGATCACAATCCTATAAGTGTTGATCGTAAGGTGAAATTTGTTGAGGAATTGTCAATCCCTTGCCAAAAGTATGCGTCAAGAGTGTGAATTGATGTGTGAAGAAGAATCACTTGACAAGGAATCATCATGTACAAGAACGTAAATCGTACAAAGTCAAGTTGAAGGAGCACTAGTATCACTCAAAAGAAAGCCAAAGACAACCTTTAGGTTTCCAGAGGTATGTGGTATAGGAAAGTATTATGAAATTCACAAAGACTAGCCAAAACCTAGGTTGGATTTAGTAAGAAAACTATCCTAAGCCTTATATATGGGTCTTACAGCATTCCTTAAAGATTCAAAGCAAAAATAAGCAGAAAAATGAAGAAAATTGAGATTTGGCATGTATAACTAATCATAGAAGATCATATGATCGATCATAGGGCCATGATTGCTAATAAGATCTCATGATCGGTCAGGCAGAATGCCTATTTCTAAGAAATGAATAAGATCCCCATGTGATCGATCATAGCCAAATGTATGATCAGTCATAGGACTATGATTGATCATAGAGTTAGCTATGATTAGTCATAGACATGAATTCTTTAAAAAATATTATTTTCGAAAAATTAATGTCCTACATATTTTAGAAGATTTTTAGACCATTTTGCTTGACCATTTTTAGGGTTTTTCACTCTATAAAATGTCCTAAAGGTCTTGAAAAAAAATAACGACAAGAAAATCAAGTTTTGGACAAAAACTCCAAATCATTAGAAGCATTATTCTGCAAGGAACTTTGCTGTAATCTAAGGTCCATTCTTCCAATCTTTTCTACTCTTACAAGCTTCATTAAAGTGAAGGATTGCACGATCGTTAGGTTTAAACCTAAGGAATCTTATCAAAAGCACCGAAAGCTAAAAAACCTCTACAAGGTATTTCATAAAGCTCTTGATTTGAATACTTAATCAATTATGTTCAAAATCTATATCAACTAGTCTAGTAGCTTTTACAACTAATTTAAGTAACCTATTTTTAAATCTATATTTATGATTGAAAAGTGATTGAACCATATAGTTATATCACCCTATTTAGAGGCAAAACACTTAAAGAGCACCCACTCTTTGTTTATCTATGAACCACATAGTTATATTAGTCTTCTTAGAGGCATGAACTGCTGAGAAATTTATTTATCTTAAAATCAAATTATTATATTTGTTGCACCTCCACCAGAACCACTAGAGGTAGTTGATTTGCCATCTCTGGAGACACAAGGGGCTGTTCTTACATTTTTCGGAGCCACCAAACATAGTGAAGAAGGTTTTTGTGAATTTTATCTTGTATCTTTTGTAAAAAGTTAATAAAATTAATCAACTCAATCAAGAGTTGTTGATAGTGGACGTAGGCACATTTGTCAAACCACTTAAATTATGTCTCTTTCTTTTGTGATTGATTTATTTTATCTGCATTATTTGTAAGCCATTTGCATAGTCATCAATCTATACACTTTACAAGGGATAACTATTGTTTAATTAAATAAAATAGATTAAGCAATCGATTAACATTAAAAAGGTAATTTAATATCAAGAAAAATGTAAATATCTTATTCACCCCCCTCTAGGATAGTTTGGGACTTGGAATTTCAAATTTTTGTTCTTTTGTTTGTGTTGTTATGATATTGCAAAGGGAGAAAATGTTCTATGATGACAAAGTGTTTTTAATATTTATGGTCAATTATAAATTGATGCAGATTGTGTTTGGGGTTAAAAAAGTGTTCAAGTGTAAATAAAAGAGATGCCAAATTCAAAACACATCATATGTCAATCAATGGCACACCTACATAGGCCTATATCAACACAGACAACTATTCTCCTATTCCAAATCATTTTTATGGTAAGCTAGAAATAATCCATAACAGCAAGCATGCTATTTATGATAGCATGCACCATCTAGTTTAGCCTCCTTTACAATTTGGATCCTGTCCAGCCTTTTATGTCCTGTTAGGACCTGTCTAGCCTAACAGGATGACATGTCACCAAACAAGAGTGGTTTTGATCTACTTTTTTTGGCAATGTGTTAACCTATTAGGTCAGACAGGTCCTAGTAAGCCATAAGGAGGTTGGACACCATCCAAACCGTCTCCTTTATCATACAAGGAGTTATAATTCACTATATTTGCAATAGAATACATTGTATATATAACATATATTTTGTGCTCTTTCAGTTGGGGCATTTCATAGAAATGATTATATTTATCTCTTTTCTTTTATTTTAAAAAAAGTTTGTTAGTTCTATTTATCTATTTTTTATGCATTTTAATTTTTGTCTTGAATTTAATAAGATTCCATATCATTTTTTCTCATGTTTTGCATAGGTTCATTTATTATTTTTTGTTGATAGAATCACATAATTTCACATGCTAGTCTATAAATTCTGTTAAAGGGGGTGCCACGTGAACACCCCCACCTTTCTATGCAATGTCCCCTCCTCTTTATCCCCCTAAAGTTTTATCTCTCCCCTATATTCTCTCTAATCACTAACCCTAAATCCTCCCATATAAAAAATTCTTAATTCTTAAACTCTTAAAACCTCTTATTAATTTTCCTTCACTAAATTTCTAACTAAAATATTTATGCACTTCCCTCTACTAATTTCTAATTTAAACATCTCAAAAACTTCCCTACTAATTTCATAATTTAAGACCCCATTAATTTTTTCAACGCACACATCCCCTTCTCTCTCTCCAACCCTAAATTCTTAATTTGATTTGAAAACTTTAATTTCCCTTTCTCCCTCTTTTCTAACTACCTATTTGATCCCTTAGGCCTTGTTTGTTACAAGGTAAACCAGGGAAAGGAGGGAACTGTACTTTAACCCCACTTTCATGTTTTCTGATGCATGGGGATACTAG
>JAOXJP010232031.1:0-10539 GCA_025762735.1 Platanus orientalis | reverse complement strand
GACTTTAATCCATCAAATGCCACTCAAATGTTGTTTTTAATGCAATAAATTAGTAGATCTAACATCTAAATGTGTTGGTCTATCAAATTATTGCAAAAAAAAAAGAATTAAAACAAAGATTTGAGTAAAAAATCATACCTTTATGAGATTTGTGCAAAACCTCCAAAATTTTGTTATGTAATCCACTCAAATCCGTAACAAAACAAGTTTTTGATCGCAAAAACTTGTTTAAAACAAGAGACAAAGGTTGTAAGATGTAATCTATAAAAAAATGAGAGAAATCGATGCACAAGAGAGAAAACTGAGAAGAAATGAAGAATGGGGGTTCACGGGCGAGATTTTGAACTTACGGTCGATCTTGAGTCGGATTGGCCGATCCGTGAGTCGAATCGTTCAATCCGGGGCGATTTGGCTCAGGATCGGCAGATCCAGGCTCTGGATCACTGGATCGGCCGATCCGGCGATCCAAAGCCTGGATCGGCCGATACTTCGTCAAAACCGATTAACACGCAGAACCAGGATCGGTCCCGGTCGATCCCGATCTGATCCAGGTGATCTAAACCCGGATCAGGTGAGTTTTATAACCATGCCCTGAAGGGGGGTGGGGTGGATAATGCAAAGTAGTGTCGCCTGCTCGAATTCTTGGTCCTAACTGGCTTAGGCAAGTCCCATTTCATGCGGCTGTGATGACGAAGACCCATGTGACCATACCCAAAAAATAAATAAAACCTAAAAGAACACCCATTTCTTCTCTCACTCCCAATTATCATTTTTTTTTGTTTTTATTCGCTTATTCCAGTCCATAAAGGGGCCCTCACGTTGATTCTCTCACCCCAGGATCGCTCTTGTAAATTTCTCCTACACAACAAATCTGTTTTTCTTTCCCTCTCCCCTTTCTATTTAACAAGAGGAACTAGAAACCTAAAAGGGTCTCTCTCTTTCTCTCTCATTCGAAAACTTGAAAAGAAACCCTCACGGCTCTCTTTTTTTTCTCCCAATCAGGTTCTTCTGCTGGAACTATTGTTCTCTCTCAACTCTCTCATTTTTTCTTTCTATCACGGCCAAAACCACGAGGATTCATGACAGAAACCCCCTCCTCTCCATTATCCCTCCTGTCTCTCTTATATCCTTCGATAGCCACCATGACTCTCTCTCTAGCCCTCAATGCCTAACATAACGATAGACCTCAACTCACTCCCACTCCCTGATCTCTTCTCTAGCTCTCTCTACCTAATCTAGAGTATGCATAAAAAATCTACCCTTGCATAAGAAAGAAATTCATCTAAAAGTGTGCAACATAAGAGGTATGAACCTACACAATTTATCTATGTATTTCTTTTTGTTTTATCTAATATAATAGATCATTTCTCCATTTTTATTTGATGTGATGTTTTGGTATTCTTATTTGAGTTCGTTTGTATATATGTGGATTGTATAAATTTGTGTAAGTATTTTCTTTTATAGAGCTGTGATATGGTTTCATGATAATTGGTTCATATTTTATTTTATTTTATTTTATTTTATTTCTTGTATCAGTTAAGTCATGCTACGATTTCTCTAGTACAAATTTACCAAATGAACTGATTTGAAAAATAATTGTCCCGAAATAATACAACCTCTTCGTAGCAGAGAACGACATATACGTAATAAATCAAAAAAAAATTGGTACAGGAGCAGTACGACGAGCACTACGACAATGCCGATGCCGGTGCCTCTAAAACTGAACTTTGTGGTTCGGTTGAGAGCATATGTTCTGGGCAAGCTAGTTAAACCAAAATTCTATTGGAGGATCGAATGCTCGGTTGTTCTTGAACCCAAGAAGTTCAAGGTCCCCATCTAGCTCAAGAACTCGTGCACATACGATTGATTTGTTGAGATTTCAGGGAAGAAAAATAACAGTTAAGTCAACAGTTGACAGTTGTAGATTTGAAGAAGAATTTAAATAGTTTAAATTAGTCTCATTTACTTCTCTTTTATTTAACTTTCTTAGCATAGGTGAAGGCACCTCGTCCCAGGTGGAACTCTTGGATGTGCCTCCATCCCCACTCTAATTCCTTAGAGAGTTCTGTTGAATATGGCTCAAATTCTACCTTATGTTCCAGTTACTGATGTCTCAGAGAAGTGCTGGTGATCAGGCCACATGTCTGTTGGTCGAGCTCGCGGATGTGGAATTGCTAATGGAGAGTGCCCGTTTTCGAGACGGGACCCGCTACTCGGTCCGGTTCCTTTTATGAGTATCCGCATATATAAGATGCATTAGGGTTTTCTGAAAAGGTATTCCGACTTTGACAAAGTGAGAAAAGGGGCAAAATAGTGTATTTGGGGCTCAGAGTTTGAGAGATTGATTTCTTTGTAATATTCATTGTTGATAGTGAAATTTCTTGTCATCTTCGCCTGTGGATGTAGGCTATAAGCCAAATCATGTATATCGTTGTGTTCCTGTGTGCTTTGTGTTCATTGCCTATTACGATTTTCTCTTTGGTTTGTGGGTTTAGTCGTAACAAGTTTGTGTCCCCCAATAAGCCATGCATTATCTCCTATGCCACTTTCCATTGGCCCCCCTTCACCTCTTGGACTGACAACGCCTACCTCTCTCGAGCACTCTCCATTAGCAATTCCACCACCGCTCTTGTCTCCATCCACCTCACCCCAAACAACCGAGCCAACGCTCTCGTCCTCCGACCCGATGACCCATCCTCTCTCTGCTTCGCTTCTGTCCATGTCCAATGCATGCCCTTCTCTCTTGCTCTTAAACACATCAAATTTTTCCACCTCAAATTCCTTCGTTGCATATGCCTAGGAGCAAAACTATTGTTTCCGCTTTGAGTACTTTACTCTTGCTATGATATAGAACCTCATATCCCCTGGGTTACCAAAGCCATAGGTTGCCTCCCCGAAACTGTAAACTTCTATGAGAATTTCATCAAGTACCAACTACAAGGGGAATAGAGGATGGGAGAATGGAGAGAGAAAAAAAAGGAAATCACAGAATATTGGGAATTTGGTTTCCATACATTTGGTAGGTATAGAGATAAATCTGTAATTATACCTTATAAAAATCTGATTTTGGCAAGGTATTGATTTACTACACTATTTTGCAATTTTGAAAAAAATTGGGTTCAATATAGAAAATTTCCCTATTATTTATTTTGGTTTTCTCGTTGATGCCTTTTTGTCAAATCGGTTCATTTGGTAAATTTGACAAATAATTAGAGGCAAAAAAAAAAAAATCAAATAAGTCAATAACTATAATTAACTCTCTTTTCTACAATTTTATCTTTTAAAAATCCATTTTGGGTTAGGTTTTAATTTACCCAATTATTTGGCAATTTTGTCAAACTTTTGATCCGTTGTAACAAATTTCCCCACATAAAATTAGGAAAAAAGAAACTGTTAAAGAAATTCAGAAGTTTAGAATTTTCATGATATAATGAATGCCAAGAAGAAGAGGCATTGTCATAGTTCGTTAAGTTTCTCCATCTCCTCTTCCCATAGAGCGTTATTGGTTTTAGGTTTTCAGAGCCGCAACTGGTTTCATCATTCCCATCTTCTCAACATCATTCCTCCCGTTCTCTATCGGTTGACCTTTCATTCTTTTGCATACAAAGTATAACAGAAAAGGTTAAAGAAAACAGAATTCTAAAACCCAGACGAGCAATAAGAAGGAAAGAATGGCTTCGGTTCCCCAGCGATGTTCCAGTAGGGTCCAATCGAAAATAAAAGACGAGGTTAAAGGTAAAAAAGTAATTATTTAAAAAATCCATTTTAGATGTATTTTGTTCATCTTATTATTTGACAATTTCACCAAACTTATAGTCCGATCTTTTAAAACACTACCCAAAAAATATGATTGGTTCTTTACTTTTCCTTACTACTCTCGTCTGATGGAATCACTGCTACGACGGTCTGTAGCTACAGTACGCTATAAGGACATCCCAAGTACCGAGAATTAAGGGTGGGTTGCAGCGGTTTCTCGCCTTACATCCGATGAACCACAGTTGCACCTCACATAATTATTAATGATGACGTTCGTGGGCACTTAATTCCAATACCTATTAATGGTACCGATGAAGACATCCCAACCATCAAATTAATGGGTTTCGACGCTGCCTTGTTCTCGTGTGATCCACTCACTGCTACTGGTCACATAATTGGCACATTCATAATGAACAATATCGAATGGTACTAACATCTTAGAAAGTTTCAATATTATCCCAGTCGTACATCATTATCACCTGGATTACAGCTGTCAATAATGGACTTATTATCCCAGTTGTACATTGGGGTTAAATTTGGGCTGACACATCAGCAGTAAAAATGTGATATACACTTTCCTGGGGATGCTTTTCACTTTTGGCACTGATGTTTCGGCCTTGATATCATTTCAACTTAAGCCACTCTCTAAGTTGTTTTACCTAATCTTCAGGGCTTTCTTTCACTTTTATCATGTGGTTGTGCAACAATAACAACAAACAGCCTTATCCCAACTATTTGGGGTCGGTTACATGAATCCTGTTACGCCATTCCGCTCTGTTTTTATTATCATGTGGTTGTGCAAAGAACAAAAATTACTATGCTTTACATTGCAGCAGATGAAACAAGGCTCTGTATATAATTATAAATGGCACGGTCATCTCATTTACAGGCAAGTTGCAAGACATTAGAAAAAACTGTAATCAAGATTTCTTGGTTAGTAAAGCATTGAAGGATGGCCGAAGCTATCGTTAGCGTTGTTACAGAAGAATTTTTGGAGAAGTTGATCTCCCTCGCTTCCGAAGAAATCAATCTTGCATCGGGTTTCAAGGTGGAGGTGCGAAAGCTCAAGGACTTTTTAGAATCTATTCAAGCTGTACTAGAGGATGCAGAAAAGCAGCAAGTGAAAAAGAAGCCTGTCAACATTTGGTTAAAAAGGCTTAAAGACGTAGCTTATGATGCGGACGACATACTGGATGAGATCGCAACCAAACATCTGCTACGGAAAATGGAGACCGAAAGCCGCTTGATGAAGAAGGTACGCAACTTTTTTTCACCTTCGAACCCAATTGCGTTTCGTTTTAAGATGGCTCATAAGATTAAAGGTATCAATGATAAGTTAGACGAAATTACCAAGGATAAGGATAGTTTTCAATTTCGTGAAAGAGTTGCGAATGAGAGTACTCCTAAAAAAAGAGAGGGACGAGAAACACATTCTTTTCTTGATAAAGATTCACCAATTGTGGGGAAGGATGATGATGTATCAAACGTAGTAAATATGTTGATTAATTCACCTGACCAAGAGAAGATTTCGGTCCTTCCCATAGTTGGCTAGGGGGATTGGGAAAGACCACACTTGCCCGGTTAGTTTACAATGATGAATCTATAAAGAATTACTTCGACAAAAGAATATGGGTTTGTGTGTCTGATGATTTTGATGTCACAAGGCTGATGAAAGAAATCAATGAATCTATTACAGGAAATAAGTGTGAACTAACGAATTTGGACACAGCAGGAAGAAACTTTCAAGACAAACTCAAAGGGAAGAGTTCTTTACTTGTACTCGATGACGTTTGGAATGAAGAGATTGGCAAGTGGATTTCGTTGAAAAGCTCTTTAGACAACGGTGGTAGTGCTGGTAGGGGAAGCAAAATCTTTGTAACTACACGCAATGATAATGTTGCCACAATCATGGGCACGCTTCCTAAGCACTGTTTGAAAGGATTATCAAATGAAGAGTGTTGGTCTATATTTAAGCAACGGGCGTTTGAGAAGGGAGTAGAAGAGGATCCAATTTTAGTGGAAATAGGGAAGGAGATTGTGGAAAAGTGTGGGGGTTTGCCCTTGGCAGCGCAATCATTAGGAAGCTTAATGAGCTCTAGTTGGGACGTAGCGTACTGGGAGAATGTTAGAAAAAGTGAAATTTGGAATCTGCCGGAAAATGACAATAATAAAATATTATCTGTATTAAAGTTGAGTTATGACCATTTGCCTTCACATTTGCAGCAATGCTTTGCTTATTGCGCAATATTTCCCAAGGATTTTAAGATTGAGAAAGAGTTGCTGATCAAATTATGGATGGCTGAAGGTTTTGTTCAATTACCCCAAGGAAGTGATTGGATGCTGGAAGATATTGCTACTGACTACTTCAATAGTTTATGGCGCATGTCCTTTTTCCAAGATATAGCGAAAAATAAGTATGGGGATGTAGAAAAGTGCAAGATGCATGATTTGGTGCATGATCTCGCACAATCTGTTGACGGGAATGAGTGCTTGATTATAGATCATGACGGTAAGGTACACGGAGATCATGATAGAATACGTCATTTGTCATTTGTTACTGATATGATGCAAAAATTTGTACGCATACTGGATATTATAGATAAATCTTCTTTGCACACACTTCTTGTGTTAGATAATATTTTTTATATGCGGGAGTTTCCAAAAGAAAAAAAATTACGCTTCAAGAACTTGCGTTGTGCTGGATTTGAGAAGGACCTATGATTTTAGGGTTTAGCTCTAATTGGAAATTTGAAACATTTAAGATACCTTGACCTCTCATATTCAGATATTAAAGTTTTGCCAGAGTCTTTCACCAATCTTGTTAATTTGCAGACTTTGAATCTCCAAGGATGCCAAAAAATTGACAGGTTTCCAAAAGGATTTACAAAAATGATTAACTTGAGATATATAAAAATTGATCGTGATTTGACAATAATGCTCGAGGACATTAGAAAATTAATCAATCTTCAAGCATTACCCCTATTTACTGTGCACAATGGTAGTCCATGTAATATTCAAGAGCTAAGGAGTCTACAGCACCTCAGGGATAAATTACGCATCTCATCCTTGAAAAATGTGAGAAGCAAAGAAGAAGCTAGCACCGCAAAACTAAAGGATAAGCAAAACCTTCGTTACTTGGACTTAGAATGGTCAGTGCGGTCGTGGCGAGAGGTTCATGATTGCATTGATTTTGATGATGTGGTGGAAGGTCTTCAACCTACCCCATCACTAAAATCATTGACGATCGATGGCTTTCTTGGTAAGAAAATTCCTTCATGGATGTGTGGTGGCTACTCGTCATTGGCTCTTGAGGTTTTGAATATTTTTTAATGCAAAAATCTATTGTCTTGGCCAAGTATGAGAGACCTCCCCTATGTCAAGGAATTTGTTATTTGACGTTGTGAAAAATTAAATTTGTTACCGGATATGGGAAACCTCACGTCTCTGCAAAAGTTGACAATTGATGAATCTCTGGCTCTGACACTGACATCTCTGCCAGATGCGATTCAAGGCCTCACATCTCGAGTTCACATCATCTCCAGTCTCATTGGACAGGTACCACTCTAGTCTCAGTTCATGATGTGACATGGTGTCTGACAAAGGGTGTATTAATAAATATACAGATATTTATTTATTATATATTTACTATAATACCCTCCTTTGACTCACATGCATTTACTCAAACACCCTTTGTCAAGAGTCTCCGGCTCTGACATCTCTGTCAGATGCTATCCAAGGCCTCGTATCACTAAAAGAGCTGTATATTCACATATGCTCGAATCTGACATCTCTGCCCGATGCGATCCAAGGCCTCACATCTCTGCAAGAATTGACAATTGATGAATGTCCGGCTCTGACATCTCTGCCAGATGCGATCCGAGGCCTTATATCGTTGCAAACCTTGGAAATTGATAACTGTCGTGCACTGAGATCTCTGCCTGACGGTATCCAAGGACTTGCATCGCTACAAGAGTTGAGTATTAGAAATTGCCAAAGTCTGACATCTCTGTCGGCAGGAATTCAACGCCTCACATTACTACGGGTTCTCACAATTGAAGGATGCCCTGCTCTTTCAGCTCTGCCGGTCGGTATCCAAGTCCTTACAATGCTACAAAGCTTAGCTATTGATGAATGTCCTGCTTTAACATCTGACATCCAAAGCATTACATCTCTAAGGCAGTTCACCATTTGGAATTTCTCGAATTTAACATCTCTGATGACCAAGATCCAGTGCCTTACATCGTTACAAGTGCTACGCATTTGGGATTGCCCGAATTTGACATCTCTACCTGCCGAGATTCAAGGCCTCACATCTCTACTTGAACTGGATATTTATGAGTGTCCTGCTCTGAGATCACTACCGGTTGAGATACAAGGTCTCACATCGCTACAAAAACTCTCTATTACAGCATGTCCTCTTGTTAAGAGGAACGAGAATTCGGATAAGACTTCTCGCATTCCATCAGTCTACTTTGATGATTGGATCAGGTACGTTTGACTCGTTCCGCCTTTTTGTTTTGTGTGCAATCTTTGATCAGAGTATAATAAACAACTTAGTTTGATTTTTTTTTTTTTTTCCGACGTACCATATTTTCATTCTAAATTATTTTATTACTTATTTATATGTTATTGGTTGTTATTACGGTGTTCAGCCAACGAGGAGAATCTAATTCGGAAAGGGAGTAGATGGATGGGAATGGGTGATGTTGTTTTGCCCTTTCGTCTCACATGCGTATGTACGCTTTCTTCCAATTTTCTTGGGATCGGTTTATGAACGCTTCCCTTAACAAATGCTCATCACTGCTCCTTGTTAGGGTAAACACATCAGCGTTGAAAAGTGATTTTCACCTTTTTAGAAGGCGCATATTCACTTTTCGGTGCTGATGTGCCCACTGCCTGACAAGGAGCAGTGGTTAGCATTGGTTAAGGTGAGCATTTTTAATCCATTCAAAATGTTCTTTCATTTCCTGTATATATAATAAGCAATACTCGTTCCTTCCTTAGACTAGCTGCCTTCCGTTTCTCTATGTCATCTTTATTTTTTATTTCATTATTTTTCTTGGGTTCTATTGTGCCCTTCTTAGGTCGATTTCCATCTGCGCGCCCTTGCTCTTACGTGTGTTCTTTGCATGATATGAAATTGAAGTCTCTGTTTTTCCAGTTTGTATATGATGATATTTATACGAGAGCAAATCTTCTGCGATAAAAAATTGGTGTGATCAGTAAATCACAGGCAGATGGTACATAGGGTCAAAAGCATAAAAAAAAATAGGTGTTCAAATAAAATAGATAGCCAGAAAATGATCACACCAATTATCTGTTGTGCACGTCACACATGATTACACACCAATTATTGGTGACGAAACATTTGTTTCGTATGAAGCTTGCGTGTGTTGGGATTGATAAGGAATGGTAAGTTGTCACTTTCAATTGGCAAGTTGAAACATTTGGTTGTGGAATGAGAAAAACGTAGAAATTTCTTTTTTTAACCTTGAATGGTTATAATCCTAGAAAATCAAGAAAAGAAAATAAAGGCTTTTTAGGGAATTCAAATGACAAATTGAAAATTGATTTAATATGACGAGAAAATTGGGAAAACAAAGATGGAGCTTGGAGAAAAAAATATATATCAGGTTCATTTGTCACTTTGGATTCTCATCTCAGAAGTAAGAGTGGCAATGTTTGACATGACCCTGAACTGACACGAACACACACAAAATAAGCAAGTTAGGGTTGATTGTAATTGTGTTTTGGATCAAAACAGGTCACCTGCTTTGACAAGATTAATAAATGGATCAGGTTTGGGTTGAGCCATATAAAGTTATATACCCTTCTCTTTTCTATTTTTTTTTTCAATGAGTATATACCCTTAACTTGACACCACACAAATCTGACCCGCCACGCCAATTACCACTTAACCCACAAACCCAACATGAAATTAACAAGTTAGGGTTGATTGTAAATATGTTTCGGGTCAAAGCGGGTCATTGGGTTCGGGTTGAGCCATATAGTCGTATACCCTTATATCGACAAACACGAACCCAACCCACCAACATGAATTGCCACCCCTAATTTACTGTCATGAGCCTTTTATTGAATCAAATTCCTTTTTGGAAGTCATATAATCACTTTTATATATGGTTCTTACTGACTAACAACAGCCTAGCAGAAGTGTCTTCCATGGTTTTAGAAACAATCAAAATCTCTGATGTTGAGTTGTTGACATAACGATCGAAACTCGATGGGTTTTGTTCTCCTCTCTCTTCTCTTATCGTCTCTTTGCTCTTTCATTCCTCTGTCGAAGAGAGGAAAAAACTATATCTTGTTTGGATCTTTGGTAAATTGTTTGATTAATTGATACTTCTCAATCTCTGCATTCCGTTCTCTACAGTTTTCAGATCAAAAATCTCTGGCGATAAATGGTAGGTACAACCCCACCCTACCCCCTCTCTCTCTCTCTCTCTCTCTCTCTCTTCGTCATTATCTCAGTTGCATTTCATTGTTCCATACATTAAATGTCAGGTCTGTGAAAAGATTGCTAATCAGCTATATCAGCAAGTCAAGAAATAATAAAGAAGCCCAGAACTCTCTTCTGAAGGTTTTTCTTTCTCTTTTATATTTATTTTTAATTCTTGACTTCAACAGTGATTTTAGCTTGTTTCAATTGATTTATTTTTAGATGGGTTAGCGAAGTTCATTCAATTGCTTTGATTTTGTTTGGCTTTTATGATTGGTTTTCAGATCAGGTGTTGGAGTTCCAGATCATCGAAATATCTGAGAATG
>JAOXJP010232030.1:0-10539 GCA_025762735.1 Platanus orientalis | reverse complement strand
AAATAAGATATGCATTAATACACCATTTTAAGCATAAGAATAAATATTGAGAAATCTCATATATCTATATGTAAAATACAAAACAGATGTGATAATGCCTACTTAAACTATGACAATACTATAATTTTAAGCTATTATCAATAACCCTCAGGGCAATTCAGCTTTTGACATTAATAAAAAAATTTAGAGTTTTTTTCTGGTGGATTTCAGAAACCCCTTGTAGATTTAAGGGTTATCATCTTAAAATAGATGTGTTCTATTTTTCTTAGCTTTCCGCCCGTATCAATTAGAGTGTTTGAATCAAACCCTGTTACTTCTAGGCTTCCTTTGGATGTCGAATATGTGTGTCATTGACTCGTAGTAGATGCAAAATGACATGTCATCTTGCATTGTTTTACTCACATGACCTAATTTTTACTTGCATGAGTTGAATTGCATATGGTATTGACATGTGTATTGTAGACTTTATTTCACCATTCTATCAGGTGTTTAAGTCTTGTATAGTGCTTTTTAGAGTATTTAGAAGACTTGTGAAATTTTCAACTAGGAGAATATGTCATGTATCACCTTTCTGATCGTTCTACTTGCTAGAATGCATTTTGTTCCACATGGGATGATTCTTTGTATCACATGTGGCCTACTGATCACTTTACTCGCTAGACTGGTTTTCCAGTTGTGTGAGTAGAATTTTGTCATGTGTTGCTTCAAATGTCAGTATTAATATAACAATCTGCATGCATATTAAATGTACATTATATCACTGTTTGTTTGAGATGGTTGTTCAATTCCTCAGAGTATTTTTATTCATACAAATTAAAATCTGTGCCAACAACAAGTTTAATAGATTCTTGGGTTCCTTGAGGCTTGGGGTTAAACTGAGAAAATGAAAATTCTTTCTTTTGTTACTTGTAATTCTTTGACTGTAGTGAATAACGGACATCGTAGACTTGGACCATAAACCGAATCACATTAAAACTCTCCTCTTGTGCATAAAAACTTGCCTGCTAAAGTCATTCTATGTGGTTTGGACTCAAATCTCATCACATGAAAGGTATTATCTCCACTGTGCTAACAGTTGTTGGGATGCGACAAAGCAGTTCAAGAAGGGTTGCAGGCATGATCATTCAAACTACTTTGTCCAATTTGTTGAGGCTTTGTTTGGATCCTAGAATCCAAATTACTGTCTGAATTATTTGATTTAGGTTAGATCATCAGGTGGGGACTTTGTCTGCATTACGTTTACTTACCTTTCCTATCCAACTCTCATAATAGGAGTTAAACCTCCACCTAAATTTGTGGGGTTTGAATTCTTTGAGGCGTTGGAATCACCCAACATATTTTTTTGGGTTCTACCATATAATGAAATGATAATACTTTGAATTTTCAGAGTATTTGAGTGCATAAGTCCATCACCTACGCCAAATTGTTAATGGAAAACTGAAATGATTTCATTTGTTGAAACCCTAACATGATCACATTCCTATTTTCTAATCACATTTAGGTGACGATTCCATTATGGATGTCCACATTGTGTGCAAATGTTATACAAACAAAAATTGAATGATTTCATTCTAAGTGATTTCCAAATAGCATAAACCACCAGCCAAAGTCAAATTTACTCTATTAATAAATCTATCACTCATGGGAGTTTCAACTCCGAGGATCAAATGACGCTATTGCAGTTGTCAACGACATGGCAATTATGACTTTGGAGACTCACTAATATGAAGAATCATTGGAGAATTCTCCTTCAGTCTGTCAAAATTTCTAGACTCTCTGATCTCCTTTACTGCATATGGGGCAAGATAGGGTCCGCCCATTCTGCCACAACACGGCCCACTGGGGGCTAAAAAAGTTGAGTCCAATCCCAGATAGGCTGGTAGTATTTTTAAACTACATTTGGAAACTCCACTTCGAATGATATTCTTTAGTTCAACGACAATATGTTTAATGTCTAAATCCGCCCATCCCTCAAAATAAAAAATGGAAATGAGTTCATTTATTTCAAAATGATTTCATTCCTATCTTTTAACCTGTTGTCTCTGTTGTGATGTTGTCTCGAATTCAACCCGAAAGCAGCCTGATATGCAACCCATTTGTGAGATCTTAGAGAGCGACCCAATTTGGTGTGAACAATCCAAATCGTTTGGCTTCATTGTTTTGGGGGGTTATTTTGTGTTACCATGCACACTTTGGGAGTAGAGTTTCACACCAATATATGAAGTCCTGATGGCAGGATTTTGGGAAAATAGATTTTTTTTTTGGCTGTCAATAGGACTGTGTCAAGGTCACCCCGAAACGAAATACTTTACACGTGCCCAAACTCTTCATGAGGTAATCTGCCTAAACTCGGCCTGTTCTAAAACAATATTGAGCTTCAGGCCAAGTTCTGGCTGTTCGAACTTGAAATTCCTCCCATGAACTTTGGGCTGATAATGGACCCATAACTGTTCCCAAATGCATATTACCTGGGCCTTTTCGAAAATATGTCATTACTATTTGTGCTTTAATGCCAGAATTTGATCTATGGTGGTTATTTAATACTTTTTAGGCTGGGCTAATCTATTTTGAGCCAGGACCCGGCCGGGTTATCCTTATTGTTAGCTAATTGGGCCGGGCCTGGTATTGGGCTGAAATTGAGTTGCAGGAATTCACTTTCCATTGTCTTGTCAAATGTCCAGTGGTAGAGAGATTTTGTTTTGCTTATACTCCTACCCTCCATACCCATCTAGACCTGTCTAGAAACTTCCCAAAATGGTTTTCAATCCTAATTCAGGTGTCAAGCCCAGATAATTATAGGTTAAAGGTCTTTGAAAGGATTGAAATCTCTTGCTGGCATATTTAGAAAGCAGGAAATATGAATTTTATTTTGCTAAGGTCATTCTAATGTTAACAATTAGACTTGGTTGGATATCCTGGAAGCTGAAATATCCAAGGCTGCCCCTTGTTTTTGGTCCCCTCCTCACATCTGACTGGATTAAGGTTAATTTTGATGGTGCTTGTAGTTGTAAGAGTGCTAATGCAGGTACTGGAGTGGCTGCCAAAGATGATAAAGGCTGTCTTTTGCTTGTCCGTGTTAAGAATAGGGCCAAAGCTTCTGCCTTAGTTGCAGAAAGCCTAGCTGCCCTCCTTGGCATCCATGTTACGGTAGCTTTGAAGTCAAGGAAAATCATTTTGGAAGGAGAAGTTTACGCTTGATCAAATGTTTGCAATCTCTCTTGATCTCATATCCTCCATCCTGATTAAGATACGAAAAGGATATGACGATCAATTTGAGAGTGCTTAGGGGAGGAAAGAAGGAAGATGACCCATGACACCGGGGATTTGCACATATATCCCTTAATAAACTTGAGCTTTCAACCTTAGCGGGCCAAAGATCACTCAGCTCAACTCGCTTATACCCCGACTTGATAGTGATTTACACTAAAGGTATTTAGGTCATTCTTATGCTGGAGCTGGTGATATTGGATTAATAATGTTATCATTGAGTTGGGCATAAATTGAACTGGCATAAACCCAAGCCCGTAACTAGGTAAAGCCCGAATCTTGCCAAGGCTTAAGATGGGCCTATAACTATAGACCCAAGCCCAACCCTGAATCTAATAATCAGTACTAGCCTGACTCAAGGGGCCCACTCAACAAGGCCCCGGCTAGATTCAGGCTTTTGGCCAAATGGAACGCGTACGGAGGTGTCTTGGATTTTTCTTCCTTTTTTTTTTTTTTTTTTTGTAACAAGATGTATTGGACTCTTGGGGCAATTGGTTTTCCCTCCTTGCGTTTTCAATCAGAGGGTATAGAAGCTTGTTTTCGAAAGAATAATGTGTACAGTAGAAGATAGAGTTTTGTGTAGAGATTACGTTTAAAGCTAAACGATCATAGACTGCCCTCATGTAGGTTGTTCACCCACCTGGTATGAAGCCCTCTTACATGTGAAAATATGGAGTCCGGTGTCTACGGTACAAAGTGTTGTGCAGTTCATGTGTACATGAGATATCAAACCAAAATAGGTGGGAGTTCTCATATTTTAAAACTCCCGCCTTTTTTTGTCTGACATGTTGTGCATTGAATGACAGTGCACCAACTGCAACACAAAGTATTGTAGCTGATTTTTTTCTCAAAAGTATGACACAGGCCTGTGACCTGTATAGCATCAGAAAAGATTAGGTATGGAAAATAGTTTTTCCTGATGTATTAGAATGGCATCAGGGGGTGGACACATTAGCATTGAAAAATGGTAAGCACCCCTAAAAAGTGAAAATCACTTTTTGGCAGTGATGTGTCAGCCCCCGGATGTCATTCTAATACATCAGGAAAAACTGATTTCCATACATAATCCCAACCCGTATAGCATGGGTCAAAAACCACTCCGATCCACTCTGCTTTCTACCTATTTTGAAAGTCAACATGTGACAAAAAATAATAATAATCAGAATGTTAAAGCTTAACGATCAAGAGAGGATTCAAAATGGTCGAAAACCTTTGTTACCACTTAAGAAGCATGGATACTCCAAAATCTTTGGTGTATCTGTGTCCGACATGTATCCGTATCCGATATTCCAATGATACATTGTTATGTGTGTCCGCGGTTTGTTGGAGAACACTTTTTTTCTTTTTTTACATATTCAGGACACAGCATTCTAGGGAGTTTGGTAAAATAACTCGAAGAATATATATGAATGTGCTTTTTTACTATGTACTATTACTCTTAAATTAGTTTTAAAAATATTTTCAAATATTTTGATGCATGTTATTTATTTTTTTAAATAAAAATATTAATTATTTAATTAATTCATTGTCATATTATATCCTAATTTTTCAAGAATTGCCATGTCATCGTATTCGTATTGTATTGTACCCATGTCTCGTGTGAGTATCCGTGCTTTCTAGGTCACCACAATTGGGGTGGTAAAAAGCATTTTAAGAGTATTTCAATAACAATACCAAGTATCAAATACGCTAGGACCCTACTGTATTAATAAAAACACCCTTGTGATGCTTCTTCTTCCGTCCCATTGTCGGTTGTCATATAAAGTATTAAAGAAAAGTCACTATCAAAATCCTATAAGAGAGGTGTTGGCGCTGGCAATATTGATCCAGGAACACTTAAAAGATTTTGAGCTTCTTCAATGAATTATGGGAGATGCTGGATACTGCAGTACTTTATTTTAAAATCTACAGATCTTGTACCGACCCTCATTTATACCCCAAAAAAAATCTTGTAGGTTCATCCAAATTGCCCTTCATTTATAGTTGTTTGTTTCTGCACTCCCTGAATTTCAATACTGGTACTTTCTGCATAATTTTAATGATTTTTATTGTTTTACTGATTAAACCCTGATGTAATATTTATTTCATTTGTCATATATGAGTAAATATTACTAAAAATAATATTAAAATATTATGATGATACCTAGATAATCAGCTCAAGCACTCTAGGGTACTGCATCAACACAAAAACAGAAGAAAAAAAAACCATTTTTTTGCTCATGCAGTACGCATAGCAGCTTGAGCTATTCAGATCTCATGATGATACGTTGGCCGTTATCTCAAAGGCTTTTTTTTACATATATATATATATATATAAAGCATTGTAATCTGAGAATTTCCTTGGTTTCACTTGTTTTCCCTCTATTTCTGTATTTCTTTCTTTCATTATAGGACACGACTTAGTCTCCATTGCTAATCGTTTGTTTGCTATCTTACATACGTATTAGCTCATCTTCATTGAAGTTTTCACCGTTGACCGGTACATTATGCCTTGTTTAAGTTTGAGCACAAGGAGGGTTATCATATAAATTAATATTCAGTTTAACATCCTAAGACATACTAAGTAATAAGTATATTATTTACAGTTAAAAGATAGTTTGGATATTCTCCCTACATATCATGTGTAAGCACACACACGATAAGAGCAACCAAAATTCTAAAGATGGGGAACCCCTGCTCCCCTATTTTCTTACTTGCTTCAAGCTCCAACCGTGTGGTCGCGATCCAAGACCTTGACAATACCCCAATCACATTAAATCCGACCCAAGTGGTGGTGTCCTCTCTTAGCTAGACAAGCAAACACTACCCCTTACCGTTGAGCAATAACATGGAAACCGCTCTGAGACAAGGGAGGCCACCACCTTTTGCACCATCTCAATCCAAAATCTCCCCCTAAAGACAAGGGAACCATGACATAACCACCCACCCCTTATCGACTAGTGAAATACATCACACATATGGGGGAGGGGTCGGTGTCCTTCCATATGTCTTGAGATCCGCAGACACCATCACCAATTGAGAGTGTCCAGATCCAAGATCCCAAGCCCCACCCATAACATAATAAATCCAAGAGGCTCAACCCTTATAGATAGTGATACTAGTAATCTCTCTGTTAAATAAGAAATTTATGCATAAAATATCATCAACATCTCATGAGTGGTGTTTAGGGTTGTCAATGAGCTGAGAAAGAAAATATGAGCCGAGCTAACTTAGGTCATCCATGAGCTGAATTGAGCTTGAGCTTCCAATTGAACTTGTTTAGCTTAGTGGGTCTAATGTCACAAATTTAGTTTCACCAATCTCTTAAAACTGTGTGACACTTGTTACTTCTAACTAATGTGGTTAAATCAGTCTTATAAGATATCAACATTTAAAGTGATCAATAAAAAAATTCATTTTCCTCTCAAATACAGTTTTAGTGTTATAACATTTTAAGTGTTGGCGTTAAATAAAACTGACTTAACTACATCAGTGAGAAGTAGGGAGTGTCACATGGTCTTAGGAACTTGATGAAATTAAATTTGTGACAATAAGCTCAGTTGCACATTTGTACTAAGCTTAATTCATTAAAGGCTTTATATATGTTTATAACATATATAGATATAACTTACTATATTATAAATTTAAATTAAATTAAATTAAATTACCAGTATCACCTAACTATATCTTTAGTCCATTGGAAGAGTTTGACTCATGAGCTATTGGGCTTTAAGATCAGGATCTGAAACAGTAATCTTGAGTTTGGTGAACTGAGGCGAGCCTGAACTTGGTCCTTGGGTGACCAACTTGAGCAAATTAAGCTTTGCTCGGCTCTACCGCTATTGAGATGCCTACGGTGGTATCACACACAGTTAACTGAAATAATTTTTTGGGCAAAAAGAAAAAAATGGAGAGACACGTGAAGAGCCGTGAGTGGCGGTGGGTCGCACGTGAACAGTCTAACGGCCGGTTCAGGTGGTTGGGGGAAGGTGACCGTTGGAGCATTGATGATGTACTACGTCTGACTCTGCCAGGTTTTAATTATGATAGTTGTCATTTCTGGTAATTAAAGAGTTAATAATAGGAGAGCGACAGACGTGGAAAAAAGAAGCCGCGGGGAGCGGTGGCATTGTTCTTTGAAGCGAGCGGCAAAACCAAGTTCAGCACATGTGGTAGGACCCACGATTCTTCTTCTGGTTTGCTTGAAATTTGAATGATTGTTTTTTTAAGCTTTTTCAATGTTTTTTGAAATATATTTTTTAGGGAAAAAAAACTTATGATTGGATCATCTATTTTAACTGAATTACTTAATCTCCTAAGGCCCGGTCTGGTGGTTGCGTAGAAAATAATAGGAAAAGATCCCACAAGTAAATGAAAGAAAAGAAAATCAACTATTCGTGAAGACGAGAGCTTAAAAATGATTTTTCAAGAAAATTTTGTCACGAGAAAACCTTTATCATAACAACCAGACAGGACCTAAGAGAAAGGTTATCCAATAATTGATCTCACACCTCTTATTATGAGACATTTGAAAAGTGTTCAGCAGATGCACGAGGAAAACCAATCAACATCTTTAACTTGTCTGATACCTGTTGAAAAGTAATTATAGCAAAATAGTAACACCTACCGGTTCCATTCTATTTAATGAAACAAATGTCAACATTGTATAGATGTTGAAAGGTGGTTTTTTTTTTTTTCCATTGCCATCTGTTAGAGATTATCCAACCTAATGCTCATTAGGGTCACTCAAAGCTTGAGCTTGGGTGAGGTTACCCTTAACTAATGCTAACCATCGCTCCCTGTCAAGCAGCAAGCACATTAGTGTCGAAAAGTAACTATGCGCCCCCACCCCCCCAAAAAAAAAAAATAGAGTAAATCACTTTTTGACACTGATGTGTCTGCTCCCTGACAAGGTGCGGTGGTTAGCGTTAGTTAAGGGAAGCGCTCACCGATACCCTTGCTCAGGGGAAAGGATTTACTACTCCCAAATTTGTTTGTTCTCCTATGTCCCCCGCATCAGATGCTAACACCAGATGGTTTTTTTAAACTTTGATACATCTTTTAAATAGGGAGCAAATGTTCATTTGAACACTTTTATATGGTTTCAACCCTATAAACTTGTTGGTGGAAATTTTTTCGGCGCACCAATGCTCGTTAACACTAATTTCTTTCTCACCTTTAATCCCAAGCACTGAGTTAGACCGCGAAACCGATTATTGTTCCCAGACATCTAATTGGCCACCAAATCAAAAGAGATCAGGCAAATACGAGGGAGAGGGTTCTTCCCTCTGTGAATTCTTTTTGCCTTTAAATCAATGACTTTAATAAATCCATATTGTTGTGACAACAATATAAAATTGGAAATTGTTGACATAATACTTTATTGTGAAACAAAATACTTACAACATTTTTAAAACAATAACATAAAAAATGATGATAACAGTACTGTACCTCTACATAATAGTGGCCCAAGACAATGGTGATTGTGTTGTAAAATCCGGGATTGTAGTGTTGTTGTAGATATTTGGTGTAGTGATATTGTTACAAACCAGGCAGATGAAAGTGGTGGTGGTGTTGCTGTAAACACAAGGTGGTGGAGATGTAGTGGCACCTTATAAAATTGGTAGTAGAAGATGGTGATGGTGCAACCTATGGATGAATTAAATCAACTCCAAAGGATGGAAAGATGATGGTTCACCTGTAAAATAATTAAATCAATTCTAAGGTAATGGTGTGACTGTGGAAGAATTAAGTCAAATTCCAAAGGATGAAAAGGTTAAAACCTACAAAAGAATTAAATTCTCCTGTAGGATTTCTTATTGGAAGAAACTAAACCATATTATGGTAATAATCTTCTATGATAGAAGAATTGAATCAACTCTAATAGAGTTTCCAATAGGAAGAAATTAGGGTAAAGTATGATAAAAGTCTCCCATGGGGGAAGGAGATAAGGAAGCATTATGTTGTGTTGGAGTTGGTGTATTGGAACATGGTCTTTTTCTTCTACATTATGTTGTTATTTATAAACAAAATGAGTAGTTACATTAAATTATTAGTTGTTGACACATGTAATCTGAACTACATAATTAGGTGCAGATACCATATCTAGAATGCTCATTTTACCACTTATCTCGGTAACTGCTATTTCAAATTTGCTTCGATGTAAACATGCCACTTGTTTAAGTAATTATTTATTTCAAATTTCCACCAATTATATTCTTTCACCTATAACTAATGTCAAAATTCTTCCAATGATATTTCATCATTTGTTCTTGTAATTGATAATAGAATTCGTCCAATGATATTCAACCATATATAACTAATGTTAAAATTCTTCTAATTATACTCCACCATCTGTAAGTGGTGTTAGAATTCTTTTAATGATATTCTACCATCTATAAATGATGTTGGAATTCTTTCAATGATATTCCATCATCTAAAGGATTTGGTATGACTCCCTTAGGTTAGCCCAACATTACGGGCCAACATATCAGTGCTGAAAAGTGAAAAAACATTCCCAACAAGTGTAAATCACCTTTCGACACTAATATGTCTACCCTTGATGTCGGTCTAACCTTAGGGGTGACACCAAATCCAAGGCGCTATAAATGATGTAAGAGTTCTTCTAATGACATTTGACTATCTGTTCTTGTAACTAATGCCAGAATTCCACCAATGATATTTCATCACCTATTTTTGGTGATTATATTTTGGTGTAATCAATCTTGAGTGTGGTTTGACAACAAAATGATGGTTTTCCATCTATCCCACATCCTAAAACTTTGAATCATGGCACCTTATTATTCATCTTGTACCATAAATCTTAATCTTAACCATCTGATTAGATGGTGAAGATTTTGGCGTCCAAACCCCATTTTTAAGGATACCTATTTGATAAAATTGTTTTTACCAGTACATAGGGGGACAAACAAACTAGGTTTAACAGATCATTTCCCCTTTCCCAGCACCAAGCACATCATGGCCATTATAGTCCAGGACAAATGAAACCTTTAAGTGTAAAACAATGTTGGATATAAACGAGACACTAACTAGGCTAGAACCCAAATTGAAAGACGAAAAGAAGGTGTTTCAACTTGGTGAATGAGAAGACAAGCATAAACAACTTTAATATACCATTAATAAAGCGGACTTCCTATAACCCTTTTACTGTAGTCAAATTGTAGCACTAGGGGCGTCGGGTGACACGTTGTCATAAAAAGTGAACCATTACAAAAAAAAAATGAATCACTACTTGGGTGCTTTTCTTTTTTTCTGATGAAGTGTCACCCGACG
>JAOXJP010232029.1:0-10539 GCA_025762735.1 Platanus orientalis | reverse complement strand
ACAGGAAGAACTACCCGATGGCTCATGATGCTATCAGAATTCGACATCACATATGTCTCACAGAAAGCTATCAAGGGGCAAATCATAGCCAATTTTCTAGTAGATGGATCAACAGATGAGCCTTCATCCTTAAAATTTGACTTCCCAGATGAACACATATTGTGTGTTAAAGTCAAATCAAGCAAGATAGTTAGATGGAAGATGTGCTTTAATGGAGCCATCAACTAATTAGGTTATGGGATTGGAGCCATGCTCATTTCCCCTACAGGTATCCTTATTCTAATCACCACAAGGCTACACTTTTAATGTACCAACAATATAGTCGAGTATGAAGCTTACATCATCGGTTTGAAAGCAGCCATTGTTCTTGGCATTGATGAATTGGAAGTTTATGGAGACTCAGCACTTGTTATCTTCCAAGCAACCGGATATTGGTTCATTCGGGGAAGAGAAATTTCTAGACTACCATGAATGCCTACAGATCTTGTCCAAGAGTTTCGAATATCTGACTTTTGACTACATTGGAAAAAGAAGGAACAACTTTGCAGATGCTTTGGCCACATCAAGTTCAATGATTGACATCCCTCAAGGGGTAAACATGACACCAATTGAGATTGAACAGAGAAATGAGCCAGCTAATTACCTCCAAATTACAACTACTGATTTGAACAAGGAGTCGTGGTTCCTTGACATCAAAAATTATCTAGAAGATCAAACTCTTCTATCCATGGCTTCCAAGAATGATCAATGTGCTATGCGGATATTAATTGCTCAGTTTGTGTTGCATGGCGGGACCATGTATAAGAAGTCCCCTCATCATGTTCTCTTAAGATGTGTAGATGAAGCGAATGCCTCCACCATTATTGAAGATATCCATGGAGGAGAGTGTAGCCCACACATGAATGGGCTCATGCTTGCCAAGAAAATCCTCAGATTAGGTTACTACTGGTCAACCATGGAAACAGATTGTTATCAACGTGTGAAGAAGTGTCACACTTGCCAGTCTTATGCCAACATCATAAAAGCACTAGCCTCTTAATAGCACAACTTAACTACTCCCTGGCCATTCTCCATGTGGGGAATCAATGTAGTAGGACCCATGCCTCAAAAGGCCGCCAATGGACATTTGTACATCATTGTGGCTATTGACTATTTTACCAAATGGGTCAAAGCCGTATCTCTAGCAGCAATCATAATGAAGAACACAGCCAGATTCATTAGGAGAGACATCATCTACCGATATGGTGTTCCTAACAAAATCATCACTAATAATGCAACTAATTTTGTGAGAAAAAAATCTTGAACTACTCTAGAAGAAGTTTAAGATTCATCATCATCGATCCTCTCCATACAGACCATAGATGAACAAAGCAGTAGAAGCAGCCAACAAAAATCTTAAGAAAATCTTACAGAAAATGACTGCTAATCATTCCAACTGGCATGAAGTGCTTCCTTATACACTTATGGCATACAGAACTTTAATCCGCACTTCAACAGGAGCAACCCCCTATTCATTGGTTTATGGTATAGAGGCAGTCTTGCCTATTGAAGTTGAGATCCCAAGTCTCCGAGTCCTAGCCGAAGCAAAGGTTCCAGAGTCAATATGGGCACAGGTTCAACATGATCAACTGAACCTTATTAATGAGAAGAGACTGCGAGCAATGAGTAGTGGGTAACCCTATCAGAGGAACATGGCCACAACATTCAATAACCGGGTTAAACCCAGAGATGTTGAAGGAGACTTAGTTCTCAAGAAGGTTCGTCCACATGAGCAGGCATCACGAGGGCAACCTCAGCCATTGGCCGAACTATGAATGGCCTTTCATTGTCAAACAGAAGCTGTCCAGTGGGACACTATTACTGGGAAACATGGATGGAGAAGATTTCCCCAGATTTGTAAATTTAGACCAAGTCAAATGCTTGATTACTGTAAAACAGACTTATGCTGGAAACTTGAAATGAAAGACCTTGAACAGTCATTTTACTGAAACATTTTCCTACCTTTTAACTCTTGCATGTCCATAATCATGATCATTTCTACAGATCCAAAACAAGCAAGTCAATGGTTTAAAAAAATAGAGAAAAGAGAAAAGTAAAAAAAAAAAATAGAAAAGCAAAAAGCAAAAAAATAAAAGAAAGCAAAAAAAGAAAAGCTTCTAAAGAACCATGATTTTCTTCAAAGTATACAAGGATTTTGTAGAGAACCATGATTTTCTTCAAGCACATGAGGCATTTTATAAAGAACCATGATTTTCCTCAAGCACACGGGGCATTTATAGAGAACCATGATTTTCCAAAACATGGGAGTCTATAAAAAGCCATAATCTTCTTTCAAAACATGGAAATCTTGTACAGAACCATAATCTCCTTCCAGAAATGGGCATTCTATAAAGAACCATAATTTTCAATTTGCAATCAGCCTCTAAGTCAGAGCCATTCATAACCATATTTTCAAACCATTTCAATCTTGCCTACTCAAAAGCAAACCTTGACATCTTCTAGTAAACCTTTCATTCAGCAAAACAACTGTTCAAGCCTCTTGATATTGCAAGAAATTCTAAGCAAAAGTCAACAATACATAAGGCAAGCATTCAATCAACTTTGGAACAAAAGCATACACATCGTCCAGTCACCTTCCAAAAATCCCAGACCTGTCTGAGTACAGGGGTAAAAAAGGATAAAGACAAAAGGAAATACTGCAAAGCTCAGAGTGAAAATCGAAAATGGCACTCTAACCCAGTCCTGGTAAACATGGGCAAAAAAGGGAGCAAAGTTAAGTCAGTACTTAGGGTGAAAACCAAAAATGGCACCCCAAGTCAAGTCTAGCCAGTCACGTCATGAGCACACATCTTTAAAAACTATCTTTAGACAAAGCAAGAACAAAGACCTCAAATATAGGCACGCAATCTCACTCTCCCAAGAGAAGCACATTCAATATCCAGAACATGCAAACCTTTCATGCCTTGCCTAGACTAGGCATGGCAACATAATATATAAAACCATGACCCTATGTATTCAAAAGTAATACAGCAAATCATCTCTAATGTTTAAAGACCCTGAAGGGCCCAATTTCTTAAAAATGGAAGATTTCCAAAGAATAAATTTTCAAAACCTCTTTCAAAAGCAAATGCAAATTCAAAGTCTAGCTGATCTAGGCCTTCAAAGTCTAGCCAATCCGGACCTCCAAATTCAGTCATCAATCAAGCAGCATTGTCAACTATTTAAAGCATCTCCAATCTCGCTTCAAAAGTCTTCAGCGCATCTATCGACGACTCTGGGATTAAGGAGCAATCAAAACAAAAATCAAGATGAATATCATCCACAATAAAGTGTCATTCATGGCCACATAAAGCTGGAGATGGTATATCATCTCCCCAAGGAAAAGCAGAGACGATGTGTCCTCTCCCATCAAATGTGATTGGAGATGACCCGTCACCTCCCAGCAAAATTGAGATAACGCATCATCTCCAAGCAATACTGGAGATGATACATTGTCTCTCAAAATGCCAAACAAAGTCTCATCATGTACCAATCTTGAAACAAAGATTGATGTTGTGGACATCGGTGGTGCGCACCCACTTCGACCTCGTGGCTTTGGGGTGAAGGGAGGCACCCCCCTTGGGGGAGGGCTCGGTGTATTTGGTTTAGAGTCACCACCAACTCTGGGTTAACCGACTGAGTTGGACATCGGTCCTTCTTTTTTGGGAAAAGAAGGAAACTAGACTTTGAAGTCTAGGGTTTAACTCCTAGTACTAGTCTAAGTTCCTGAGATTAGGGTAAGCTATTTGGTTACATTTGGGTAAGGTGTTAGGCACCCCAAATACCCACTTTTTCAGGATGGCTTCTTCCATTCATACAAGTTTCAAGTTTATGTTCATAATCATGTTTTGTTAATTATCAATTTAAATGTTTAACCCCTTTTAATCTGAGTTGGGAGTTTACTGAATTTTCTCAAGCTTAACGCCTGTTTTAGATCTCAACGCCTGAATTTTAATTCAAGGTGAAAACAAGCGTTGGCTTTTAGACAGTCTATAACTGTTCCTAATTTTAACCTTTTTTTACCTTCAGGACCCCTCAAGGTTTTAGTCTTTTAGGGGGATGATTGGCCCCTCTAAATAGCTTGTTGTTTGCCTTTTTAGGGTTTGGGATCAACCCTAGGAAAAGAAGGAGAAAAGAAGAAAAGTTAATTTTCTGAGTTACAGGCTTAACGCCTGTTGTCCATCTTAACGCCTGTTTTTTCATACGCTTGAATTTAATTTAGGATAAAAACAGGCATTGGGAAATCTAATCCAGTAGGCACTTTGGTGCCATTTTTTGAGGTGTTTGGGTGCTTCCCAAACCTGTGGGTTCCTGAGTTAGGGAAAAAGTAACTCTTCTAGGGTTACACTGTGCAACCCTAGGGGTCCTAGGCATAAGCCACGTGGAGATATGATCTCCCAAAGTGGGTCACTCAGTCATTTGTTATAGGCCTACGCTTATTTTATGGTCTGACGCCTGTTTGCTCAACACTTGAATTTTAATTCAGGAAGAAAACAGGCATTGAGTATAAAATCAACAACTTTTTAGGTTTTTGGACCACCCAAGTGGGACCCAGAGGGGGGTTCTCCTGGGTCTTAGGCCTATCCCTAGGGCAAACTCAACACATAACTAATTTTCAAAAAAAATATGTTTTTAAAGATCCAGGCCTGACACCTGAAATCCATCCCAATGCCAGAATTCCTATCCAATGCCTGATTATTGAAATCAGGCGTTGGGAAGAAATAAGGGCCCACAAAGGTGCTGATGCACAGGGATGGGTCTCATTCGTCAGAACATGCCTTAGAACAGGCTCTAGGACAATCAAGGTTCCCTGGAGTGGGACCTAAGTCTCAACTCTTGAATTTATCCCTGATGCCTATTTTCTCAATGCATGTTTTTTAATTCACAAAAAACAGGTGTTAGTTGCTGGGAGAAAATCCAATAACTATATTTCTCGATTTTAGAGCCTCTAGGGTTTTGAAAAAATCCTAAAATTAAGCATGCTTATGATAGATATATAGAGGAATAACATATAACAAATTGAGCTCAAAATCATGCATGGATTATCAAAAATAAAAATCACAAATATTCCTACAAATTGGGTCTCACAAGACCCAATTTTTTTAGGTCTGTTTGGGGGCCATTTAAAGGCCTTCCACAACTTAAAAAATTACCAAATTGTATACTGAACTAGCTATATATGTCTATTACAACATAGTAAAAATTCGGCTCAAGAGGCCTTATACAAAATTCAAACTAAATTCAGCACTAAAATAGGTTGAAAATAAGAGCAAGATAGAGGCTGTTGAACCTCTACCTTGTACCCGATTTAGAGCAGTGCTCTAGCATAAATTAGGCAACATAATAGTTGTTAAATGATCATAAGGGAGGGGGAGAACATGAATTTGGACAGGGTTAGGCTTACCTAGGTCAGGGTTGAGGTGGATCCAAACTTTTTCCTCTTTTCTTCCTCTTTTTCTCTTTGATTTTAGGGTTTGTAGTTGCCAACCCTGTCCACCATGAAATTGGGGCTATTATAGCCCCAATTTGATTAAGTGGAGGGTTGGATTAGAGATAGGGATGATGGGGATCAAGGGTGGGGATGATCCTTATCCTAGATATAGTGTAGGGCTAGGATTAGATCTAAGTTCAAGTAGGTTGAAAGCTAGGATTAATCTAAGTTGAAAATGAGGTGGAGGGTGGGGATTTGTTTGCGTTTGTTTGACATGGATTGGTGAGGTGGAAGGGGAGCATGGGAGATCTCTTTTAAGACAACCCCATTTATTGCATTTTTCAAGGGGGTAATGGGAGATGCCAAATGGGCTGTTCTAAGGAGCTCACTAGGGATTTGAAATTCAAGGGGGGATCTAAGGGTGGTGAGTGAGAGAGAGAATTTTAAGATTTCAATCTAAGGAGAATGAATGATTAGCTAAAGATAAGAGTGCATTAAATGTAAAATATCTTACTTTAGCTAATCCTTGCAAAATATCTCAATTTCTGATTTTTCCAAACCCTATCACTGCCGTCACTCCGTGTGAGCTCCCGAGCTCGGAAGTCAGCCCAGTCAGTGTCATTTTCAAAAGTCTCAGATGCTCTGGCCGTCCTGGTCCAATTAGAACCAAATTATAAAAAAGGCAAGGGGGTTAAATCATTGTTTTAGCTAAAAAAAAGCTCTCAAGTGTAAACTGGAAGGGAAAGATGATAAATTGATCAAAGGGTGGCCTAGGGATAGATGGTCTTAGGTCCAGGTGATCCACAACCTTTGACTACGCAGGATGGCGGTACCCGAGTAGGAAATTAGGTCAAAACCATTTTTCAAACGGTTTGACAAAATTGTACAGGGGATGTTGTTGGTTCCTCTGTAAAATGTTGCTTCAGGTCATATTTAGAGGATTTGAAGTTTAAGGAGTCTTGAAACTACAGAAACTAACAGATTGGCTATTGGATTCTTGGGCAGTCGTCGAGGGTCTTTCAAAGCAAAGTTGCTTGACGGAATCAGGTTTCTATAGCTGCCTGAAGCTTAGTGGAATTGAATGGCTAATCATTCCCTGAATTAGGGCTTTATGAATGCTTTATTTAGGACAGGGAAGATTCTAAGAAAATGGCTCTGATTTTACCTCGTTCCGAGTCCTGGGGAACTTTTAAGGGTATTTTGGTGCCAAATACAGACAAAATGTGCTTTTTCTGGGTTTGGGCAGAAATGATTGCTTAGGTCATGGATTTTCCGCAAATTAGCATGGGTCTGATAGTTTCACGACTCTGAATTTATTGTGGTGTGGCCATTGACTATCTGAATTTCTGATTTTTAGTGCGCTCCCGGGAGTCATTCGAGCACCTGGTTTTTAGACCTGATTTTTCATGTTTTTTAGAGTATTTAAGGGAATCTTGGTAGATAGATTTTGTGAAAGCCCTAGCTTCTTAGATAGCTTTTCGAAGGCCTTGTAATTCTAAAGAAATGGACATTAACTGGTCCTAATTTGGATGCCTGGAGAGCATTTTGGCTTGAAAAGAGTAAAAAGTAAAAAAAACAGCCTTTTGACCTTTTGACGAAGATTTGAGATTTTACAAAGGTTCGAGACTTTAAAACTCTTTTCTCAGACCTAGAGATTTAAAGCTAAGGCCGAGGCCAAGATATGGCAATTGACCTTTCTAAATTCGGAGATCGGATGAGTTTCTGAGAACTCTGACAAGGGTCATTTCTTCGTCAAGGTTATAACAGATTGAGAGATTGTTGGTGCCATTCTTAAGCAGTGTCTGACCTGTGATAGGTCCTTTGAAGAAGAGAGACTCAGAGGTGCATATGATCTAAAATTACATCATTTGGACCATAGGAGAGGCTCTAGGGGTCCAGGGGTCATTCTCTGAGTAGAAGAAGTAAAATGGTAATTTTTTGCCTGCGGGTTAAAAAAAGTGAAAATATGAATTCTTTGTCTGTGATGCTTCATAACCAGAAGGCTTATGTGGGCCGAGAGATTCAGTGATCTGGATGACAAATGGTGAGTATTGAGCCTCGAAAGGCAAAAGGACAAAATAATCATTTTTCTAATTATGGTACTTTAATGCAAAAAGGCTTACAGGAGGTGAAAAACTTAGTGATGACATGAATGGAGTTCTAAAATATAGACCCTCAAAGTCCTATTGATGCTTTTGAGAGAGATTAGGGTTTGCCCTGAAATTGTGTTTTTCGGGCTGTAATAAGATTCTTTGACTGATTCATTCATGATTGGAACATCTGGGAAGACTTCTTCATGAATGCCTAATCTCTTAGAGTCCAGGTTTGTTCTTCCTAAGCTAAGGGTGCTTAGAGTCTGATGTTTAAAAATTGTTATGCTGTGCTTATTGCATCACATGCCCCGAGTCAAAATTTGGGTGCTGACAGATGCCCCTCTTTGGTATGTGTGGCTTTGCCGCATATAACAGAGACGGAAGTACCCTAATTTTGACTTGGAAGAGACTATGCCTCTTCCTTATATGTAACTCATGGATATTTAGGTAGGTATCTTTTGAAATGTAGAATAGTTTTGGCTTGAAAAGTTGTGATGGGCTAAAATTGTCCTTGATTTTAGGATCAAGGTTTTGAATTGAGTTTGTTATTTTTAAAATGCCTTCTCGGGTTGAAGGTACACTCTTTCGGTGTTTTATAAATTCCTTCATTCCGATTTTTGAAAAAATGGGTCTTCACCAATGAAAGGCCCTTCTCTCTTTTGAAAACATGGGCTATCCATGAGTTTTGCACAAGCAACTGACATTTTCTCTAGCTCTTCGGATGTTACTGTTAGCATATACGCTGCATCGGGAGACATGTAAGTCATCGACATTGGGCGCAACTGCTTGAAAACATGCAAAAAACATTATAGAAATACCAATGTGGAAAACCGATCATGCAAAGGCTGTAAACACACAGGAACCATTTGGATGACTTATGCACTTATATTTGCTTTTGACTATTTAAAATGATCTGATTTGCATGAATTATTTGAAGTTTCTTCATGTTTTGCATGTTTGACATGTTTAGCATTTGTTGTGTTGATTGTGCATTGATTCATTTGTGCAAGTGATTGATAGGATGCCTTTTTGTGGCTGCTCTAGAGATTTTTAAAGGGACTCAATGACAGATGTTAGTGAAGCTCTCCCTAGAAAAGCTATGGAAAATATATGTAGTCATGATTGAACATTGCTCTATTTTACATCAATCATGGTACATATGCACTAAATATCACTTCCAAAGACACGTGTGGCTTTACATCGGTTATCATATCTAGTATGATCGATCTACATCATTGCCTTCATCCCACTTAGGCGAATGTTGTATTTTACGGAACTCACGGAGAGATTTTGGAAGCTCTCTCTTGAAAAGCTATGGGAGCTTAGAGGGTCAGTGATACACATCCATAAAGCGATGGCTACATAGGCTATGGATTGATCATGACAATATTTTTGTCCCACTTAAACATTGTCAAGGTGGAGGGATATGCAAGGGAGAATTTATATGACTCCCTCTGAAAGCCAGGGCAGAATCCGTTAGGATCAGGTGTTGTACCTTGCCTGGGTAATAGCAACCCAGTCTTTGCTAAAGCAGGTATAACACACAACATTTGAGGATGAATGCAACACAATGCTTATGTCCCAATAAGCAAGCGGCACTAAGATCAGTGCTAATAGGTCGATCTGTTAAGCAGTGATCATCAGAACTTACAGAGAAATGTTAGTACGCTCTTTCTCGAGAAGCTATGGAAGGGTTTTTCTCACAAGTAACCCGTGCTGTGGAAGTACTACTCAAGCTTGATAGATGCTTAGACTATAAATAGCAAAACATTATGGCTAGAAGCTAGCATTCCATAGACTTGATGGATCGAAGTGTGGCAATGCTCGTTGTCCAATGCCGAGCAAATGTCACAGGGTGGTCGTTAGTAAATCATGTGACAGATAAAGTACTAACTGGAATGGCCTATGTAAGTAAGCCGTTCAAAAGTATAGATTGGGCTATGCCAAAATTTGAACTAAAAGAGTGGCTTGGTTGGACGTGTAGAGAAATGTTATAAGCTCTTTCCCAAGAAGCTATGGTGGGTTTTTCTCACAAGTAACTTGTTTGCTACAAGGAGGATTCTTCAAGCATGATAGCAATCCAGCTATGGCCTTAGGAATTTCACAGACTTTATGGATCGATTTATGATGCGTATTTACGTCCTCATAAATAGACATCACAAGTGGGTCATACCCTATAATTATCCCATCTTCGATAGAGGGTAGGTAGAGGACCAGCAGGGTCTGGAGATATTGTTGTGCTCTCTCCGAAAGCTGTGGAGGTTGTGATAACAAGGAACCCAATGTTACGTATCATACATAACCCCCTAATGGTATTAGTGATAAGATGATACATAGGCTATGAATCGAAGTATAGCATTCAGCTATGTCCGAATAACAAGGATGCTACACGACAATTTGTTCATTTGCCGACAGGGCTTATGGGAAACTTTTTGGGCTTGTTTTGATAGCCATGAGATCTCGAGAGACTGGTGCTACGTATCTGTTTCAACCATCTAATATGCAAACATGGTTGGCATAATACATAGGCTATGAAGTGATGATGCCTACCTACACCCCAAATAGGCGGTTCATCTGTGAAGGCCTTTCTACAAAGTCAGAGATCGACACGACTTAACGAACCTACATGGCCTGGTAAGGGTATATCAGAAGATTTTTAGGCTTACTCTAAAAGCCATGGAGATTTTGAGAAATCGGTGTTATATATCTATTTCAATCAATTTCCAAAGATTATTGTCATGGTATATAGGCTATAGATCGAGGTCAACATCTGTCTATGCCTGGGTAGACAGTCTGTTTTGTCAACAGTTTCTGCTATTTCTAGTGAGGCAACTTAGAGTTCCCCACCGAACTTGCTGCGGCCTAATTAAGGTTATCAGGAAGTTTTTAGGTTTATTCTGAAAGCCATGGAGATCACAAAGGATCAATGCTACATACCTGTTTCAACCAATTTCCAAAGGCGGTTGTCATGATATA